>CAWVNZ010001244.1:0-147000 GCA_963930735.1 Dioctria linearis
TTATACTATAGCAAATTTAAATTACGCCAGGGATTGCCTTTCTATAGTAAATTTTGAAAAAAATAATTTTTTACTGTCGTAAATTTTAATTACGCCAGGGATTGCCTTTTCTACAGTAAATTTTTCAAAAAATAATTTTCTACTGTCGCAAATTTTAATTGCGCCAGGGATTACCTTTTCTACAGTAAATTTTTCAAAAAATAATTTTCTACTGTCGCAAATTTTAATTGCGCCAGGGATTGCCTTTTCTACAGTAAATTTTTCAAAAAATACTTTTTTACTGTCGCAAATATTAATTACGCCAGGGATTGCTTTTTCTATAGTAAATATTTCAAAAATTAATTTTTTACTGTCGCTAATTTTAAATAAGCCAGGGATTGCCTTTTCTATAGTAAATTTTGCAAAAAAAAAATTTTTCTGTCGCAAATTTTAATTACGCCAGGGATTGCCTTTTCTACAGTAAATTTTTCAAAAATTAATTTTTTACTGTCGCAATTTTTAAATACACCAGGGATTGCCTTTTCTATAGTAAATTTTTCACAAATTAATTTTATACTGTCGCAAATTTTAATTACGCCAGGGATTGCCTTTTCTATAGTAAATTTTGCAAAAAATAATTTTTTACTGTCGAAAATTTTAATTACGCCAAGGATTGCCTTTTCTACAGTAAATTTTTCAAAATTTAATTTTATACTGTCGCAAATTTTAAATACGCCAGGGATTGCCTTTTCTATAGTTAATTATTCAAAAAATAATTTTTTACTGTCGCAAATTTTAAATACGCCAGGGATTGCCTTTTCTATAGTAAATTTTTTCAAAAATTAATTTTTTACTCTCGCAAATTTTAAATACGCCAGGGATTGCCATTTCTATAGTAAATTTTTCAAAAAATAGTTTTTTACTGTCGCAAATTTTAATTGCGCCAGGGATTGCCTGTTCTATAGTAAATTTTTCAAAAATTAATTTTTTACTGTCGCAAATTTAATTGCGCCAGGGATTGCCTTTTCTATAGTAAATTTTTCAAAAAATAATTTTTTACTGTCGCAAATTTTAAATACGCCAGGGATTGCCTTTTCTATAGTAGATTATTCAAAAAATAATTTTTTACTGTCGCAAATTTTAACTGCGCCAGGGATTGCCTTTTCTATAGTAAATTTTTCAAAAAATAATTTTTTTACTGTCGCAAATTTTAAATCCGCCAGATATTGCCTTTTCTATAGTAAATTTTTCAAAATTAATTGTTTTGCTGTCGCAAATTTTAAATACGCCAGGGATTCCATTTTCTATAGTAAATTTTTCAAAAATTAATTTTTTACTGTCGCAAATTTTAAATCCGCCAGGGATTGCCTTTTCTATAGTAAATTTTTCACAAATTAATTTTCTACTGTCGCAAATTTTAATTGCGCCAGAGATTGCCTTTTCTATAGTAAATTATTCAAAAAATAATTTTATACTGTCGCAAATTTTAAATACGCCAGGAATTGCCTTTTCTATAGTAAATTTTTCAAAAATTAATTTTTTACTGTCGCATATTTTAAATAAGCCAAGGATTGCCTTTTCTACAGTAAATTATTCAAAAATTAATTGTTTACTGTCGCAAATTTTAAATCCGCCAGGGATTGCCTTTTCTATAGTAAATTATTCAAAAAATAATTTTCTACTGTCGCAAATTTTAATTGCGCCAGGGATTGCCTTTTCTACAGTAAATTTTTCAAAAAATAATTTTCTACTGTCGCAAATTTTAATTGCGCCAGGGATTACCTTTTCTACAGTAAATTTTTCAAAAAATAATTTTCTACTGTCGCAAATTTTAATTGCGCCAGGGATTGCCTTTTCTACAGTAAATTTTTCAAAAAATACTTTTTTACTGTCGCAAATATTAATTACGCCAGGGATTGCTTTTTCTATAGTAAATATTTCAAAAATTAATTTTTTACTGTCGCTAATTTTAAATAAGCCAGGGATTGCCTTTTCTATAGTAAATTTTTCAAAAATTAATTTTTTACTCTCGCAAATTTTAAATACGCCAGGGATTGCCATTTCTATAGTAAATTTTTCAAAAAATAGTTTTTTACTGTCGCAAATTTTAATTGCGCCAGGGATTGCCTGTTCTATAGTAAATTTTTCAAAAATTAATTTTTTACTGTCGCAAATTTTAATTGCGCCAGGGATTGCCTTTTCTATAGTAAATTTTTCAAAAAATAATTTTTTACTGTCGCAAATTTTAAATACGCCAGGGATTGCCTTTTCTATAGTAGATTATTCAAAAAATAATTTTTTACTGTCGCAAATTTTAACTGCGCCAGGGATTGCCTTTTCTATAGTAAATTTTTCAAAAAATAATTTTTTTACTGTCGCAAATTTTAAATCCGCCAGATATTGCCTTTTCTATAGTAAATTTTTCAAAATTAATTGTTTTGCTGTCGCAAATTTTAAATACGCCAGGGATTCCATTTTCTATAGTAAATTTTTCAAAAATTAATTTTTTACTGTCGCAAATTTTAAATCCGCCAGGGATTGCCTTTTCTATAGTAAATTTTTCACAAATTAATTTTCTACTGTCGCAAATTTTAATTGCGCCAGAGATTGCCTTTTCTATAGTAAATTATTCAAAAAATAATTTTCTACTGTCACAAATTTTAAATCCGCCAGGGATTGCCTTTTCTATAGTAAATATTTCACACATTAATTTTCTACTGCCGCAAATTTTAATTGCGCCAGGGATTTCCTTTTCTACAGTAAATTTTTCACTAATTAATTTTCTACTGTCGCAAATTTTAATTACGCCAGGGATTGCCTTTTCTATAGTAAATTATTCAAAAAATAATTTTTTACTGTGGCAAATTTTATTTGCGCCAGGGATTGCCTTTTCTATAGTAAATTATTCAAAAACTAATTTTATACTGTCGCAAATTATAAATACGCCAGGGATTGCCTTTTCTACAGTAAATTTTTCAAAAATTAATTTTTACTGTCGTAAATTTTAAATACGCCAGGGATTGCCTTTTCTATAGGAAATTTTTCACAAATTAATTTTATACTATAGCAAATTTAAATTACGCCAGGGATTGCCTTTCTATAGTAAATTTTGAAAAAAATAATTTTTTACTGTCGTAAATTTTAATTACGCCAGGGATTGCCTTTTCTACAGTAAATTTTTCAAAAAATAATTTTCTACTGTCGCAAATTTTAATTGCGCCAGGGATTACCTTTTCTACAGTAAATTTTTCAAAAAATAATTTTCTACTGTCGCAAATTTTAATTGCGCCAGGGATTGCCTTTTCTACAGTAAATTTTTCAAAAAATACTTTTTACTGTCGCAAATATTAATTACGCCAGGGATTGCTTTTTCTATAGTAAATATTTCAAAAATTAATTTTTTACTGTCGCTAATTTTAAATAAGCCAGGGATTGCCTTTTCTATAGTAAATTTTGCAAAAAAAAAATTTTTCTGTCGCAAATTTTAATTACGCCAGGGATTGCCTTTTCTACAGTAAATTTTTCAAAAATTAATTTTTTACTGTCGCAATTTTTAAATACACCAGGGATTGCCTTTTCTATAGTAAATTTTTCACAAATTAATTTTATACTGTCGCAAATTTTAATTACGCCAGGGATTGCCTTTTCTATAGTAAATTTTGCAAAAAATAATTTTTTACTGTCGAAAATTTTAATTACGCCAAGGATTGCCTTTTCTACAGTAAATTTTTCAAAATTTAATTTTATACTGTCGCAAATTTTAAATACGCCAGGGATTGCCTTTTCTATAGTTAATTATTCAAAAAATAATTTTTTACTGTCGCAAATTTAAATACGCCAGGGATTGCCTTTTCTATAGTAAATTTTTCAAAAATTAATTTTTTACTCTCGCAAATTTTAAATACGCCAGGGATTGCCATTTCTATAGTAAATTTTTCAAAAAATAGTTTTTTACTGTCGCAAATTTTAATTGCGCCAGGGATTGCCTGTTCTATAGTAAATTTTTCAAAAATTAATTTTTTACTGTCGCAAATTTTAATTGCGCCAGGGATTGCCTTTTCTATAGTAAATTTTTCAAAAATAATTTTTTACTGTCGCAAATTTTAAATACGCCAGGGATTGCCTTTTCTATAGTAGATTATTCAAAAAATAATTTTTTACTGTCGCAAATTTTAACTGCGCCAGGGATTGCCTTTTCTATAGTAAATTTTTCAAAAAATAATTTTTTTACTGTCGCAAATTTTAAATCCGCCAGATATTGCCTTTTCTATAGTAAATTTTTCAAAATTAATTGTTTTGCTGTCGCAAATTTTAAATACGCCAGGGATTCCATTTTCTATAGTAAATTTTTCAAAAATTAATTTTTTACTGTCGCAAATTTTAAATCCGCCAGGGATTGCCTTTTCTATAGTAAATTTTTCACAAATTAATTTCTACTGTCGCAAATTTTAATTGCGCCAGAGATTGCCTTTTCTATAGTAAATTATTCAAAAAATAATTTTATACTGTCGCAAATTTTAAATACGCCAGGAATTGCCTTTTCTATAGTAAATTTTTCAAAAATTAATTTTTTACTGTCGCATATTTTAAATAAGCCAAGGATTGCCTTTTCTACAGTAAATTATTCAAAATTAATTGTTTACTGTCGCAAATTTTAAATCCGCCAGGGATTGCCTTTTCTATAGTAAATTATTCAAAAAATAATTTTCTACTGTCGCAAATTTTAATTGCGCCAGGGATTGCCTTTTCTACAGTAAATTTTTCAAAAAATAATTTTCTACTGTCGCAAATTTTAATTGCGCAGGGATTACCTTTTCTACAGTAAATTTTTCAAAAAATAATTTTCTACTGTCGCAAATTTTAATTGCGCCAGGGATTGCCTTTTCTACAGTAAATTTTTCAAAAATACTTTTTTACTGTCGCAAATATTAATTACGCCAGGGATTGCTTTTTCTATAGTAAATATTTCAAAAATTAATTTTTTACTGTCGCTAATTTTAAATAAGCCAGGGATTGCCTTTTCTATAGTAAATTTTTCAAAAATTAATTTTTTACTCTCGCAAATTTTAAATACGCCAGGGATTGCCATTTCTATAGGTAAATTTTTCAAAAAATAGTTTTTTACTGTCGCAAATTTTAATTGCGCCAGGGATTGCCTGTTCTATAGTAAATTTTTCAAAAATTAATTTTTTACTGTCGCAAATTTTAATTGCGCCAGGGATTGCCTTTTCTATAGTAAATTTTTCAAAAAATAATTTTTTACTGTCGCAAATTTTAAATACGCAGGGATTGCCTTTTCTATAGTAGATTATTCAAAAAATAATTTTTTACTGTCGCAAATTTTAACTGCGCCAGGGATTGCCTTTTCTATAGTAAATTTTTCAAAAAATAATTTTTTTTACTGTCGCAAATTTTAAATCCGCCAGATATTGCCTTTTCTATAGTAAATTTTTCAAAATTAATTGTTTTGCTGTCGCAAATTTTAAATACGCCAGGGATTCCATTTTCTATAGTAAATTTTTCAAAAATTAATTTTTTACTGTCGCAAATTTTAAATCCGCCAGGGATTGCCTTTTCTATAGTAAATTTTTCACAAATTAATTTTCTACTGTCGCAAATTTTAATTGCGCCAGAGATTGCCTTTTCTATAGTAAATTATTCAAAAAATAATTTTCTACTGTCACAAATTTTAAATCCGCCAGGGATTGCCTTTTCTATAGTAAATATTTCACACATTAATTTTCTACTGCCGCAAATTTTAATTGCGCCAGGGATTTCCTTTTCTACAGTAAATTTTTCACTAATTAATTTTCTACTGTCGCAAATTTTAATTACGCCAGGGATTGCCTTTTCTATAGTAAATTATTCAAAAAATAATTTTTTACTGTGGCAAATTTTATTTGCGCCAGGGATTGCCTTTTCTATAGTAAATTATTCAAAAACTAATTTTATACTGTCGCAAATTATAAATACGCCAGGGATTGCCTTTTCTACAGTAAATTTTTCAAAAATTAATTTTTTACTGTCGTAAATTTTAAATACGCCAGGGATTGCCTTTTCTATAGGAAATTTTTCACAAATTAATTTTATACTATAGCAAATTTAATTACGCCAGGGATTGCCTTTCTATAGTAAATTTTGAAAAAAATAATTTTTTACTGTCGTAAATTTTAATTACGCCAGGGATTGCCTTTTCTACAGTAAATTTTTCAAAAAATAATTTTCTACTGTCGCAAATTTTAATTGCGCCAGGGATTACCTTTTCTACAGTAAATTTTTCAAAAAATAATTTTCTACTGTCGCAAATTTTAATTGCGCCAGGGATTGCCTTTTCTACAGTAAATTTTTCAAAAAATACTTTTTTACTGTCGCAAATATTAATTACGCCAGGATTGCTTTTTCTATAGTAAATATTTCAAAAATTAATTTTTTACTGTCGCTAATTTTAAATAAGCCAGGGATTGCCTTTTCTATAGTAAATTTTGCAAAAAAAAAATTTTTCTGTCGCAAATTTTAATTACGCCAGGGATTGCCTTTTCTACAGTAAATTTTTCAAAAATTAATTTTTTACTGTCGCAATTTTTAAATACACCAGGGATTGCCTTTTCTATAGTAAATTTTTCACAAATTAATTTTATACTGTCGCAAATTTTAATTACGCCAGGGATTGCCTTTTCTATAGTAAATTTTGCAAAAAATAATTTTTTACTGTCGAAAATTTTAATTACGCCAAGGATTGCCTTTTCTACAGTAAATTTTTCAAAATTTAATTTTATACTGTCGCAAATTTTAAATACGCCAGGGATTGCCTTTTCTATAGTTAATTATTCAAAAAATAATTTTTTACTGTCGCAAATTTTAAATACGCCAGGGATTGCCTTTTCTATAGTAAATTTTTCAAAAATTAATTTTTTACTCTCGCAAATTTTAAATACGCCAGGGATTGCCATTTCTATAGTAAATTTTTCAAAAAATAGTTTTTTACTGTCGCAAATTTTAATTGCGCCAGGGATTGCCTGTTCTATAGTAAATTTTTCAAAATTAATTTTTTACTGTCGCAAATTTTAATTGCGCCAGGGATTGCCTTTTCTATAGTAAATTTTTCAAAAAATAATTTTTTACTGTCGCAAATTTTAAATACGCCAGGGATTGCCTTTTCTATAGTAGATTATTCAAAAAATAATTTTTTACTGTCGCAAATTTTAACTGCGCCAGGGATTGCCTTTTCTATAGTAAATTTTTCAAAAAATAATTTTTTTACTGTCGCAAATTTTAAATCCGCCAGATATTGCCTTTTCTATAGTAAATTTTTCAAAATTAATTGTTTTGCTGTCGCAAATTTTAAATACGCCAGGGATTCCATTTTCTATAGTAAATTTTTCAAAAATTAATTTTTTACTGTCGCATATTTTAAATCCGCCAGGGATTGCCTTTTCTATAGTAAATTTTTCACAAATTAATTTTCTACTGTCGCAAATTTTAATTGCGCCAGAGATTGCCTTTTCTATAGTAAATTATTCAAAAAATAATTTTATACTGTCGCAAATTTTAAATACGCCAGGAATTGCCTTTTCTATAGTAAATTTTTCAAAAATTAATTTTTTACTGTCGCATATTTTAAATAAGCCAAGGATTTGCCTTTTCTACAGTAAATTATTCAAAAATTAATTGTTTACTGTCGCAAATTTTAAATCCGCCAGGGATTGCCTTTTCTATAGTAAATTATTCAAAAAATAATTTTCTACTGTCGCAAATTTTAATTGCGCCAGGGATTGCCTTTTCTACAGTAAATTTTTCAAAAAATACTTTTTTACTGTCGCAAATATTAATTACGCCAGGGATTGCTTTTTCTATAGTAAATATTTCAAAAATTAATTTTTTACTGTCGCTAATTTTAAATAAGCTAGGGATTGCCTTTTCTATAGTAAATTTTGCAAAAAATAATTTTTTCTGTCGCAAATTTTAATTACGCCAGGGATTTCCTTTTCTACAGTAAATTTTTCAAAAATTAATTTTTTACTGTCGCAAATTTTAAATACACCAGGGATTGCCTTTTCTATAGTAAATTTTTCACAAATTAATTTTATACTGTCGCAAATTTTAATTACGCCAGGGATTGCCTTTTCTATAGTAGATTATTCAAAAAATAATTTTTTACTGTCGCAAATTTTAACTGCGCCAGGGATTGCCTTTTCTATAGTAAATTTTTCAAAAAATAATTTTTTTACTGTCGCTAATTTTAAATCCGCCAGAGATTGCCTTTTCTATAGTAAATTTTTCAAAATTAATTGTTTTGCTGTCGCAAATTTTAAATACGCCAGGAATTGCATTTTCTATAGTAAATTTTTCAAAAATTAATTTTTTACTGTCGCAAATTTTTAAATCCGCCAGGGATTGCCTTTTCTATAGTAAATTTTTCACAAATTAATTTTCTACTGTCGCAAATTTTAATTGCGCCAGGGATTGCCTTTTCTATAGTAAATTATTCAAAAAATAATTTTATACTGTCGCAAATTTTAAATACGCCAGGAATTGCCTTTTCTATAGTAAATTTTTCAAAAATTAATTTTTTACTGTCGCATATTTTAAATAAGCCAAGGATTGCCTTTTCTACAGTAAATTATTCAAAAATTAATTGTTTACTGTCGCAAATTTTAAATCCGCCAGGGATTGCCTTTTCTATAGTAAATTTTTCAAAAATTAATTTTTTACTGTCGCATATTTTAAATAAGCCAAGGATTGCCTTTTCTACAGTAAATTATTCAAAAATTAATTGTTTACTGTCGCAAATTTTAAATCCGCCAGGGATTGCCTTGTCTATAGTAAATTATTCAAAAAATAATTTTTTACTGTCGCAAATTTTAATTGCGCCAGGGATTGCCTGTTCTATAGTAAATTTTTCAAAAATTAATTTTTTACTGTCGCAAATTTTAATTGCGCCAGGGATTGCCTTTTCTATAGTAAATTTTTCAAAAAATAATTTTTTACTGTCGCAAATTTTAAATACGCCAGGGATTGCCTTTTCTATAGTAGATTATTCAAAAAATAATTTTTTACTGTCGCAAATTTTAACTGCGCCAGGGATTGCCTTTTCTATAGTAAATTTTTCAAAAAATAATTTTTTTACTGTCGCAAATTTTAAATCCGCCAGAGATTGCCTTTTCTATAGTAAATTTTTCAAAATTAATTGTTTTGCTGTCGCAAATTTTAAATACGCCAGGGATTGCATTTTCTATAGTAAATTTTTCAAAAATTAATTTTTTACTGTCGCAAATTTTAAATCCGCCAGGGATTGCCTTTTCTATAGTAAATTTTTCACAAATTAATTTTCTACTGTCGCAAATTTTAATTGCGCCAGGGATTGCCTTTTCTATAGTAAATTATTCAAAAAATAATTTTATACTGTCGCAAATTTTAAATACGCCAGGAATTGCCTGTTCTATAGTAAATTTTTCAAAAATTAATTTTTTACTGTCGCAAATTTTAATTGCGCCAGGGATTGCCTTTTCTATAGTAAATTTTTCAAAAAATAATTTTTTACTGTCGCAAATTAAATACGCCAGGGATTGCCTTTTCTATAGTAGATTATTCAAAAAATAATTTTTACTGTCGCAAATTTTAACTGCGCCAGGGATTGCCTTTTCTATAGTAAATTTTTCAAAAAATGATTTTTTTACTGTCGCAAATTTTAAATCCGCCAGATATTGCCTTTTCTATAGTAAATTTTTCAAAATTAATTGTTTTGCTGTCGCAAATTTAAATACGCCAGGGATTGCATTTTCTATAGTAAATTTTTTCAAAATTAATTTTTACTGTCGCAAATTTTAATTCCGCCAGGGATTGCCTTTTCTATAGTAAATTTTTCACAAATTAATTTTCTACTGTCGCAAATTTTAATTGCGCCAGAGATTGCCTTTTCTATAGTAAATTATTCAAAAAATAATTTATACTGTCGCAAATTTTAAATACGCCAGGAATTGCCTTTTCTATAGTAAATTTTCAAAAATTAATTTTTTACTGTCGCATATTTTAAATAAGCCAAGGATTGCCTTTTCTACAGTAAATTATTCAAAAATTAATTGTTTACTGTCGCAAATTTTAAATCCGCCAGGGATTGCCTTTTCTATAGTAAATTATTCAAAAAATAATTTTTTACTGTCGCAAATTTTAATTGCGCCAGGGATTGCCTTTTCTACAGTAAATTTTTCAAAAAATAATTTTCTACTGTCGCAAATTTTAGTTGCGCCAGGGATTGCCTTTTCTACAGTAAATTTTTCAAAAAATAATTTTTTACTGTCGCAAATTTTAATTGCCCCAGGGATTGCCTTTTCTACAGTTGATTTTTCAAAAAATATTTTCTACTGTCGTAAATTTTAATTGCGCCAGGGATGCCTTTTCTACAGTAGATTTTTCAAAAAATAATTTTCTACTGTCGCAAATTTTAATTGCGCCAGTATTGCCCTTTTCTACAGTAAATTTTGCAAAAATTATTTTTTACTGTCGCAAATTTTAATTGCGCCAGGGATTGCCTTTTCTACAGTAATTTTTCAAAAACTAATTTTTTACTGCTGCAAATTTTACCTACGCCAGGGATTGCCTTTTCTATAGTAAATTTTTCAAAAAAGTAATTTTTTACTGTCGCAAATTTTAATTGCGCCAGGGATTGCCTTTTCTACAGTAAATTTTTCAAAAAATAATTTTCTGCTGTCGCAAATTTTATTGCGCCAGGAATTGCCTTTTCTACAGTAAAGTATTTCAAAAAATAATTTTTTACTGTCGCAAATTTTAAATACGCCAGGGATTGCCTTTTCTATAGTAAATTTTTCACAAATTAATTTTATACTTTCGCAAATTTAAATTACGCCAGGGATTGCCTTTCTATAGTAAATTTTGAAAAAAATAATTTTTTACTGTCGTAAATTTTAATTACGCCAGGGATTGCCTTTTCTACAGTAAATTTTTCAAAAAATAATTTTCTACTGTCGCAAATTTTAATTTCGCCAGGGATTACCTTTTCTACAGTTAAATTTTTCAAAAAATAATTTTCTACTGTCGCAAATTTTAATTGCGCCAGGGATTGCCTTTTCTACAGTAAATTTTTCAAAAAATACTTTTTTACTGTCGCAAATATTAATTACGCCAGGGATTGCTTTTTCTATAGTAAATATTTCAAAAATTAATTTTTTACTGTCGCTAATTTTAAATAAGCTAGGGATTGCCTTTTCTATAGTAAATTTTGCAAAAAATAATTTTTTCTGTCGCAAATTTTAATTACGCCAGGGATTGCCTTTTCTACAGTAAATTTTTCAAAAATTAATTTTTTACTGTCGCAAATTTTTAAATACACCAGGGATTGCCTTTTCTATAGTAAATTTTTCACAATTAATTTTATACTGTCGCAAATTTTTAATTACGCCAGGGATTGCCTTTTCTATAGTAGATTATTCAAAAAATAATTTTTTACTGTCGCAAATTTTAACTGCGCCAGGGATTGCCTTTTCTATAGTAAATTTTCAAAAAATAATTTTTTACTGTCGCTAATTTTAAATCCGCCAGAGATTGCCTTTTCTATAGTACATTTTTCAAAATTAATTGTTTTGCTGTCGCAAATTTTAAATACGCCAGGAATTGCATTTTCTATAGTAAATTTTTCAAAAATTAATTTTTTACTGTCCGCAAATTTTTAAATCCGCCAGGGATTGCCTTTTCTATAGTAAATTTTTCACAAATTAATTTTCTACTGTCGCAAATTTTAATTGCGCCAGGGATTGCCTTTTCTATAGTAAATTATTCAAAAAATAATTTTATACTGTCGCAAATTTTAAATACGCCAGGAATTGCCTTTTCTATAGTAAATTTTTCAAAAATTAATTTTTTACTGTCGCATATTTTAAATAAGCCAAGGATTGACTTTTCTACAGTAAATTATTCAAAAATTAATTGTTTACTGTCGCAAATTTTAAATCCGCCAGGGATTGCCTTTTCTATAGTAAATTTTTCAAAAATTATTTTTTACTGTCGCATATTTTAAATAAGCCAAGGATTGCCTTTTCTACAGTAAATTATTCAAAAATTAATTGTTTACTGTCGCAAATTTTAAATCCGCCAGGGATTGCCTTTTCTATAGTAAATTATTCAAAAAATAATTTTTTACTGTCGCAAATTTTAATTGCGCCAGGGATTGCCTGTTCTATAGTAAATTTTTCAAAAATTAATTTTTTACTGTCGCAAATTTTAATTGCGCCAGGGATTGCCTTTTCTATAGTAAATTTTTTCAAAAAATAATTTTTTACTGTCGCAAATTTTAAATACACCAGGGATTGCCTTTTCTATAGTAGATTATTCAAAAAATAATTTCTTACTGTCCCAAATTTTAACTGCGCCAGGGATTGCCTTTTCTATAGTAAATTTTTCAAAAAATAATTTTTTTACTGTCGCAAATTTTAAATCCGCCAGAGATTGCCTTTTCTATAGTAAATTTTTCAAAATTAATTGTTTTGCTGTCGCAAATTTTAAATACGCCAGGGATTGCATTTTCTATAGTAAATTTTTCAAAATTAATTTTTTACTGTCGCAAATTTTAAATCCGCCAGCGATTGCCTTTTCTATAGTAAATTTTTCACAAATTAATTTTCTACTGTCGCAAATTTAATTGCGCCAGGGATTGCCTTTTCTATAGTAAATTATTCAAAAAATAATTTTATACTGTCGCAAATTTTAAATACGCCAGGAATTGCCTTTTCTATAGTAAAATTTTTCAAAAATTAATTTTTTACTGTCGCATATTTTAAATAAGCCAAGGATTGCCCTTTTCTACAGTAAATTATTCAAAAATTAATTGTTTACTGTCGCAAATTTTAAATCCGCCAGGGATTGCCCTTTTCTATAGTAAATTATTCAAAAAATAATTTTTTACTGTCGCAAATTTTAATTGCGCCAGGGTTTGCCCTTTTCTACAGTAAATTTTTCAAAAAATAATTTTCTACTGTCGCAAATTTTAGTTGCGCCAGGGATTGCCTTTTCTACAGTAAATTTTTCAAAAAATAATTTTTTACTGTCGCAAATTTTAATTGCCCCAGGGATTGCCTTTTCTACAGTTGATTTTTCAAAAAATAATTTTCTACTGTCGTAAATTTTAATTGCGCAGGGATTGCCTTTTCTACAGTAGATTTTTCAAAAATAATTTTCTACTGTCGCAAATTTTAATTGCGCCAGGTATTGCCTTTTCTACAGTAAATTTTGCAAAAAATTATTTTTTACTGTCGCAAATTTTAATTGCGCCAGGGGATTGCCTTTTCTACAGTAAATTTTTCAAAAACTAATTTTTTACTGTTGCAAATTTTACCTACGCCAGGGATTGCCTTTTCTGTAGTAAATTTTTTCAAAAAATAATTTTTTACTGTCGCAAATTTTAATTACGCCAGGGATTGCCTTTTCTACAGTAAATTTTTCAAAAAATAATTTTCTACTGTCGCAAATTTTAATTTCGCCAGGGATTACCTTTTCTACAGTAAATTTTCAAAAAATAATTTTCTACTGTCGCAAATTTTTAATTGGGCCAGGGATTGCCTTTTCTACAGTAAATTTTTCAAAAAATACTTTTTTACCTGTCGCAAATATTAATTACGCCAGGGATTGCTTTTTTCTATAGTAAATTTTGAAAAAAATAATTTTTTACTGTCGTAAATTTTAATTACGCCAGGGATTGCCTTTTCTACAGTAAATTTTTCAAAAAAGTAATTTTCTACTGTCCGCAAATTTTAATTTCCGCCAGGGATTACCTTTTCTACAGTAAATTTTTCAAAAAATAATTTTCTACTGTCGCAAATTTTAATTTGCGCCAGGGATTGCCTGTTCTACAGTAAATTTTTCAAACGATACTTTTTACTGTCGCAAATATTAATTACGCCAGGGATTGCTTTTTCTATAGTAAATATTTCAAAAAATTAATTTTTTACTGTCGCTAATTTTAAATAAGCCAGGGATTGCCTTTTCTATAGTAAATTTTGCAAAAAATAATTTTTTCTGTCGCAAATTTTATTACGCCAGGGATTGCCTTTTCTACAGTAAATTTTTCAAAAATTAATTTTTTACTGTCGCAAATTTTAAAATACACCAGGGATTGCCTTTTCTATAGTAAATTTTTCACAAATTAATTTTATACTGTCGCAAATTTTAATTACGCCAGGGATTGCCTTTTCTATAGTAGATTATTCAAAAAATAATTTTTTACTGTCGCAAATTTTAACTGCGCCAGGGATTGCCTTTTCTATAGTAAATTTTTCAAAAAATAATTTTTTTACTGTCGCTAATTTTAAATCCGCCAGAGATTGCCTTTTCTATAGTAAATTTTTCACAAATTAATTTTCTACTGTCGCAAATTTTAATTGCGCCAGGGATTGCCTTTTCTATAGTAAATTATTCAAAAAATAATTTTATACTGTCGCAAATTTTAAATACGCCAGGAATTGCCTTTTCTATAGTAAATTTTTCAAAAATTAATTTTTTACTGTCGCATATTTTAATAAGCCAAGATTGCCTTTTCTACAGTAAATTATTCAAAAATTAATTGTTTACTGTCGCAAATTTTAAATCCGCCAGGGATTGCCTTTTCTATAGTAAATTATTCAAAAAATAATTTTTTACTGTCGCAAATATTAATTGCGCCAGGGATTGCCTTTTCTACAGTAAATTTTTCAAAAAATAATTTTCTACTGTCGCAAATTTTAGTTGCGCCAGGGATTGCCTTTTCTACAGTAAATTTTTCAAAAAATAATTTTTTACTGTCGCAAATTTTAATTGCCCCAGGGATTGCCTTTTCTACAGTTGATTTTTCAAAAAATAATTTTCTACTGTCGTAAATTTTAATTGCGCCAGGGATTGCCTTTTCTACAGTAGATTTTTCAAAAAATAATTTTCTACTGTCGCAAATTTTAATTGCGCCAGGTATTGCCTTTTCTACAGTAAATTTTGCAAAAAATTATTTTTTTACTGTCGCAAATTTTAATTGCGCCAGAGATTGCCTTTTCTATAGTAAATTTTTCAAAATTAATTGTTTTGCTGTCGAAAATTTTAAATACGCCAGGGATTGCATTTTCTATAGTAAATTTTTCAAAAATTAATTTTTTTACTGTCGCAAATTTTAAATCCGCCAGGGATTGCCTTTTCTATAGTAAATTTTTTCACAAATTGATTTTCTACTGTCGCAAATTTTAATTGCGCCAGGGATTGCCTTTTCTATAGTAAATTATTCAAAAAATAATTTATACTGTCGCAAATTTTAAATACGCAGGAATTGCCTTTTCTATAGTAAATTTTTCAAAAATTAATTTTTTACTGTCGCATATTTTAAATAAGCCAAGGATTGCCTTTTCTACAGTAAATTATTCAAAAATTAATTGTTTACTGTCGCAAATTTTAAATCCGCCAGGGATTGCCTTTTCTATAGTAAATTATTCAAAAAATAATTTTTTACTGTCGCAAATTTTAATTGCGCCAGGGATTGCCTTTTCTACAGTAAATTTTTCAAAAAATAATTTTCTACTGTCGCAAATTTTAGTTGCGCCAGGGATTGCCTTTTCTACAGTAAATTTTTCAAAAAATAATTTTTTACTGTCGCAAATTTTAATTGCCCCCAGGGATTGCCTTTTCTACAGTTGATTTTTCAAAAAATAATTTTCTACTGTCGTAAATTTTAATTGCGCCAGGGATGCCTTTTCTACAGTAAATTATTCAAAAATTAATTGTTTACTGTCGCAAATTTTAAATCCGCCAGGGATTGCCTTTTCTATAGTAAATTATTCAAAAAATAATTTTTTACTGTCGCAAATTTTAATTGCGCCAGGGATTGCCTTTTCTATAGTAAATTATTCAAAAAATAATTTTCTACTGTCGCAAATTTTAGTTGCGCCAGGGATTGCCTTTTCTACAGTAAATTTTTCAAAAAATAATTTTTTACCTGTCGCAAATTTTAATTGCGCCAGGGATTGCCTTTTCTATAGTAAATTTTTCAAAAAATAATTTTTTACTGTCGCAAATTTTAAATACGCCAGGGATTGCCTTTTTCTATAGTAGATTATTCAAAAAATAATTTTTTACTGTCGCAAATTTTAACTGCGCCAGGGATTGCCTTTTCTATAGTAAATTTTTCAAAAAATAATTTTTTTACTGTCGCAAATTTTAAATCCGCCAGAGATTGCCTTTTCTATAGTAAATTTTTCAAAATTAATTGTTTTGGCTGTCGCAAATTTTAAATACGCCACGGATTGCATTTTCTATAGTAAATTTTTCAAAAATTAATTTTTTACTGTCGCAAATTTTAAATCCGCCAGGGATTGCCTTTTCTATAGTAAATTTTTCACAAATTAATTTTCTACTGTCGCAAATTTTAATTGCGCCAGGGATTGCCTTTTCTATAGTAAATTATTCAAAAAATAATTTTATACTGTCGCAAATTTTAAATACGCCAGGAATTGCCTTTTCTATAGTAAATTTTTCAAAAATTAATTTTTTACTGTCGCATATTTTAAATAAGCCAAGGATTGCCTTTTCTACAGTAAATTATTCAAAATTAATTGTTTACTGTCGCAAATTTTAAATCCGCCAGGATTGCCTTTTCTATAGTAAATTATTTCAAAAAATAATTTTTTACTGTCCCAAATTTTAATTGCGCCACGGATTGCCTTTTCTACAGTAAATTTTTCAAAAAATAATTTTCTACTGTCGCAAATTTTAGTTTGCGCCAGGG
Organism: Dioctria linearis; assembly: GCA_963930735.1. Classification (NCBI taxonomy): domain Eukaryota; kingdom Metazoa; phylum Arthropoda; class Insecta; order Diptera; family Asilidae; genus Dioctria; species Dioctria linearis. The sequence goes on from CAWVNZ010001244.1 coordinate 16,727, forward strand.
ATTGCCTTTTCTACAGTAAATTTTTCAAAAAATAATTTTTTACTGTCGCAAATTTTAATTGCCCCAGGGATTGCCTTTTCTACAGTTGATTTTTCAAAAAATAATTTTCTACTGTCGTAAATTTTAATTGCGCCAGGGATTGCCTTTTCTACAGTAGATTTTTCAAAAAATAATTTTCTACTGTCGCAAATTTTAATTGCGCCAGGTATTGCCTTTTCTACAGTAAATTTTGCAAAAAATTATTTTTTACTGTCGCAAATTTTAATTGCGCCAGGGATTGCCTTTTCTACAGTAAATTTTTCAAAACTAATTTTTTACTGTTGCAAATTTTACCTACGCCAGGGATTGCCTTTTCTGTAGTAAATTTTTCAAAAAATAATTTTTTACTGTCGCAAATTTTAATTGCGCCAGGGATTGCCTTTTCTACAGTAAATTTTTCAAAAAATAATTTTCTGCTGTCGCAAATTTTAATTGCGCCACGAATTGCCTTTTCTACAGTAAATTATTCAAAAATAATTTTTTACTGTCGCAAATTTTAAATACGCCAGGGATTGCCTTTTCTATAGTAAATTTTTCACAAATTAATTTTATACTTTCGCAAATTTAAATTACGCCAGGGATTGCCTTTCTATAGTAAATTTTGAAAAAAAATAATTTTTTACTGTCGTAAATTTTAATTACGCCAGGGATTGCCTTTTCTACAGTAAATTTTTCAAAAAATAATTTTCTACTGTCGCAAATTTTAATTTCGCCAGGGATTACCCTTTTCTACAGTAAATTTTTCAAAAAATAATTTTCTACTGTCGCAAATTTTAATTGCGCCAGGGATTGCCTTTTCTACAGTAAATTTTTCAAAAAATACTTTTTTACTGTCGCAAATATTAATTACGCCAGGGATTGCTTTTTCTATAGTAAATATTTCAAAAATTAATTTTTTACTGTCGCTAATTTTAAATAAGCCAGGGATTGCCTTTTCTATAGTAAATTTTGCAAAAAATAATTTTTTCTGTCGCAAATTTTAATTACGCCAGGGATTGCCTTTTCTACAGTAAATTTTTCAAAAATTAATTTTTTACTGTCGCAAATTTTAAATACACCAGGGATTGCCTTTTCTATAGTAAATTTTTCATAAATTAATTTTATACTGTCGAAAATTTTAATTACGCCAAGGATTGCCTTTTCTATAGTAGATTATTCAAAAAATAATTTTTTTACTGTCGCAAATTTTAACTGCGCCAGGGATTGCCTTTTCTATAGTAAATTTTTCAAAAAATAATTTTTTTACTGTCGCTAATTTTAAATCCGCCAGAGATTGCCTTTTCTATACGTAAATTTTTCAAAATTAATTGTTTTGCTGTCGCAAATTTTAAATACGCCAGGGATTGCATTTTCTATAGTAAATTTTTCAAAAATTAATTTTTTACTGTCGCAAATTTTAAATGCGCCAGGGATTGCCTTTTCTATAGTAAATTTTTCACAAATTAATTTTCTACTGTCGCAAATTTTAATTGCGCCAGGGATTGCCTTTTCTATAGTAAATTATTCAAAAAATAATTTTTATACTGTCGCAAATTTTAAATACGCCAGGAATTGCCTTTTCTATAGTAAATTTTTCAAAAATTAATTTTTTACTGTCGCATATTTTAAATAAGCCAAGGATTGCCTTTTCTACAGTAAATTATTCAAAAATTAATTGTTTACTGTCGCAAATTTTAAATCCGCCAGGGATTGCCTTTTCTATAGTAAATTATTCAAAAAATAATTTTTTACTGTCGCAAATTTTAATTGCGCCAGGGATTGCCTTTTCTACAGTAAATTTTTTCAAAAAATAATTTTCTACTGTCGCAAATTTTAGTTGCGCCAGGGATTGCCTTTTCTACAGTAAATTTTTCAAAAAATAATTTTTTACTGTCGGCAAATTTTAATTGCCCCAGGGATTGCCTTTTCTACAGTTGATTTTTCAAAAAATAATTTTCTACTGTCGTAATTTTAATTGCGCCAGGGATTGCCTTTTCTACAGTAGATTTTTCAAAAAATAATTTTCTACTGTCGCAAATTTTAATTGCGCCAGGTATTGCCTTTTCTACAGTAAATTTTGCAAAAAATTATTTTTTACTGTCGCAAATTTTAATTGCGCCAGGGATTGCCTTTTCTACAGTAATTTTTCAAAAACTAATTTTTTACTGTTGCAAATTTTAAATACGCCAGGGAATGCCTCTTCTATAGTAAATTTTGCAAAAAATAATTTTTTACTGTCGCAAATTTTAATTGCGCCAGGGATTGCCTTTTTCTATAGTAAATTATTCAAAAAACAATTTTTTTACTGTCGCAAATTTTAATTACGCCAGGGATTGCCAATTCTATAGTAAATTTTTCAAAAAATTATTTTTTACTGTCGCAAGTTTTAATTGCGCCAGGGATTACCCTTTTCTACAGTAAATTTTTTCAAAAATTAATTTTTTACTGTCGCAAATTTTAAATACGCCAGGGATTGCCCTTTTCTATAGTAAATTTTTCAAAAATTATTTTTTTACTGTTGCAAATTTTAATTACGCCACGAATTGCCTTTTCTATAGTAAATTTTTAAAAAAATAATTTTTTACTGTCGCAAATTTTAATTACGCCAGGGATTGCCTTTTCTATAGTAAATTTTTCAAAATTTAATTTTATACTGTCGCAAATTTTAATTGCGCCAGGGATTGCCTTTTCTACTGTAAATTTTTCAAAAAATAATTTTCTGCTGTCGCAAATTTTAATTGCGCCAGGGATTGCCTTTTCTACAGTAAATTATTCAAAAAATAATTTTTTACTGTCGCAAATTTTAAATACGCCAGGGATTGCCTTTTCTATAGTAAATTTTTCACAAATTAATTTTATAATGTCGCAAATTTTAAATACGCCAGGGAATGCCTCTTCTATAGTAAATTTTGCAAGAAATAATTTTTTACTGTCGCAAATTTTAATTGCGCCAGGGATTGCCTTTTCTATAGTAAATTATTCAAAAAACAATTTTTTACTGTCGCAAATTTTAATTACGCCAGGGATTGCCATTTCTATAGTAAATTTTTCAAAAAATTATTTTTTACTGTCGCAAGTTTTAATTGCGCCAGGGATTACCTTTTCTACAGTAAATTTTTCAAAAATTAATTTTTTACTGTCGCAAATTTTAAATACGCCAGGGATTGCCTTTTCTATAGTAAATTTTTCAAAAATTAATTTTTTTACTGTTGCAAATTTTAATTACGCCAGGGATTGCCTTTTTCTATAGTAAATTTTTAAAAAAATAATTTTTTACTGTCGCAAATTTTAATTACGCCAGGGATTGCCTTTTCTATAGTAAATTTTTTCAAAATTTAATTTTATACTGTCGCAAATTTTAATTGCGCCAGGGATTGCCTTTTCTACAGTAAATTTTTTCAAAAAAATAATTTTTTACTGTCGCAAATTTCAAATCCGCCAGGGATTGCCTTTTCTATAGTAAATCTTTCAAAAATTAATTTTTACCTGTCGCAAATTTTAAATACGCCAGGGATTGCCTTTTCTATAGTAAATTTTTCACAAATTAATTTTCTACTGTCGCAAATTTTAATTGCGCCAGGGATTGCCTTTTCTACAGTAAATATTTCAAAAACTAATTTTTTTACTGTCGCAAATTTTAACTACGCCAGGGATTGCCTTTTTCTATAGTAAATTTTTCAAAAAATAATTTTTTACTGTAGCAAATTTTAACTGCGCCAGTGATTGCCTTTTCTACAGTAAATATTTCAAAAAATAATTTTCTACTGTCGCAAATTTTAATTGCGCCAGGGATTGCCTTTTCTACAGTAAATTATTCAAAAAATAAATTTTTTACTCTCACAAATTTTAAATACGCCAGGGATTGCCTGTTTCTATAGTAAAATTTTCACAAATTAATTTTATACTGTCGCAGATTTTAAATACGCCAGGGATTGTCTCTTCTATAGTAAATTTTGTAAAAAATTATTTTTTACTGTCGCAAATTTTAACTGCGCCAGGGATTGCCTTTTCTATAGTAAATTATTCAAAAAATAATTTTTTACTGTCGCAAATTTTAACTGCGCCAGTGATTGCCTTTTCTATAGTAAATTATTCAAAAAATAATTTTTTACTGTCGCAAGTTTTAATTGCGCCAGGGATTACCTTTTCTACAGTAAATTTTTCAAAAAATAATTTTTTACTGTCGCAAATTTTAATTGCGCCAGGGATTGCCTTTTCTGTAGTAAATTTTTGAAAAATTAATTTTTTACTGTCGCAAATTTTAATTGCGCCAGGGATTGCCTTTTCTATAGTAAATTTTACAAAAAAATAATTTTCTACTGTCGCAAATTTTAATTGCGCCAGGGATTGCCTTTTCTATAGTAAATTATTCAAAAATTAATTTTTTACTGTCGCAAATTTTAAATCCGCCAGGTATTGCCTTTTCTATAGTAAATTATTCAAAAAATAATTTTTTACTATCGCAAATTTTAATTGCTCCAGGTATTGCCTATTCTACAGTAAATTTTTCAAATAATAATTTTTTATTGTCGCAAATTTTAATTGCGCCAGGGATTGCCTTTTCTATAGTAAATTATTCAAAAAATAATTTTTTACTGTCGCAAATTTTAATTGCGCCAGGATTGCCTTTTCTACAGTAAATTTTTCAAACAATAATTTTCTACTGTCGCAAATTTTAATTGCGCCAGGGATTGCCTTTTCTACAGTAAATTTTTCAAAAAATAATTTTCTACTGTCGCAAATTTTAATTGCGCCAGGGATTGCCTTTTCTACAGTAAATTTTTCAAAAAATAATTTTTTACTGTCGCAAATTTTAATTGCGCCAGGGATTGCCTTTTCTATAGTAAATTATTCAAAAAATAATTTTTTACTGTCGCAAATTTTAATTGCGCCAGGGATTGCCTTTTCTACAATAAATTTTGCAAAAAATAATTTTTTACTGTCGCAAATTTTAATTACGCCAGGGATTGCCTTTTCTACAGTAAATTTTTCAAAAAATAATTTTCTACTGTCGCAAATTTTAATTACGCCAGGGATTGCTTTTTCTATAGTAAATTTTTCAAAAAATTATTTTTTACTGTCGCAAGATTTAATTGCGCCAGGGATTACCTTTTCTACAGTAAATTTTTCAAAAATTAATTTTTTACTGTCGCAAATTTTAAATACGCCAGGGATTGCCTTTTCTATAGTAAATTTTTCAAAAATTAATTTTTTACTGTCGCAAATTTTAATTACGCCAGGGATTGCCTTTTCTATAGTAAATTTTTCAAAAAATAATTTTTTACTGTCGCAAATTTTAATTACGCCAGGGATTGCCTTTTCTATAGTAAATTTTTCAAAATTTAATTTTATATTGTCGCAAATTTTAATTGCGCCAGGGATTGCCTTTTCTACAGTAAATTTTTCAAAAAATAATTTTTTACTGTCGCAAATTTTAAATCCGCCAGGGATTGCCTTTTCTACAGTAAATTTTTCAAAAAATAATTTTCTACTGTCGCAAATTTTAATTGCGCCAAGGATTGCCTTTTCTACAATAAATTTTTCAAAAAATAATTTTTTACTGTCGCAAATTTTAATTGCGCCAGGGATTGCCTTTTCTATAGTAAATTATTCAAAAAATAATTTTTTACTATCGCAAATTTTAATTGCCCCAGGGATTGCCTTTTCTACAGTAAATTTTTCAAGAAATAATTTTCTACTGTCGCAAATTTTAATTGCGCCAGGGATTGCCTTTTCTACAGTAAATATTTCAAAAACTAATTTTTTACTGTCGCAAATTTTAACTACGCCAGGGATTGCCTTTTCTACAGTAAATTATTCAAAAAATAATTTTTTACTGTCGCAAATTTTAAATACGCCAGGGATTGCCTTTTCTACAGTAAATTATTAAAAAAATAATTTTTTACTGTCGCAAATTTTAAATACGCCAGGGATTGCCTCTTCTATAGTAAATTTTGCAAAAAATAATTTTTTACTGTCGCAAATTTTAATTGCGCCAGGGATTGCCTTTCCTACAGTAAATTTTTCAAAAAATAATTTTTTACTGTCGCAAATTTTAATTGCGCCAGGGATTGCCTTTTCTATAGTAAATTATTCAAAAAATAATTTTTTACTGTCGCAAATTTTAATTACGCCAGGGATTGCCTTTTCTACAGTAAATTTTTCAAAAAATAATTTTCTACTGTCTTAAATTTTAATTGCGCCAGGGATTGCCTTTTCTACAGTAAATTTTTCAAAAAATAATTTTTTACTGTCGCAAATTTTAATTGCGCCAGGGATTGCCTTTTCTACAGTAAATTTTTCAAAAAATAATTTTTTACTGTCGCAAATTTTAATTGCGCCAGGGATTGCCTTTTCTATAGTAAATTATTCAAAAAATAATTTTTTACTGTCGCAAATTTTAATTACGCCAGGGATTGCCTTTTCTATAGTAAATTTTTCAATAATAATTTTTTACTGTCGCAAATTTTAATTGCGCCAGGGATTGCCTTTTCTACAATAAATTTTTCAAAAAATAATTTTCTACTGTCGCAAATTTTAATTGCGCCAGGGATTGCCTTTTCTACAGTAAATTATTCAAAAAATAATTTTTTACTGTCGCAAATTTTAATTACGCCAGGGATTGCCTTTTCTATAGTAAATTTTTCAAAAATAATTTTTTACTGTCGCAAATTTTAATTGCGCCAGGGATTGCCTTTTCTACAGTAAATTTGTCAAAAAATAATTTTCTACTGTCGCAAATTTTAATTGCGCCAGGGATTGCCTTTTCTACAGTAAATTATTAAAAAAATAATTTTTTACTGTCGCAAATTTTAAATACGCCAGGGATTGCCTCTTCTATAGTAAATTTTGCAAAAAATAATTTTTTACTGTCGCAAATTTTAATTGCGCCAGGGATTGCCTCTTCTATAGTAAATTATTCAAAAAATAATTTTTTACTGTCGCAAATTTTAAATACGCCAGGGATTTCCTTTTCTATAGTAAATTTTTCACAAATTAAATTTCTACTGTGGCAAATTTTAATTGCGCCAGGGATTGCCTTTTCTACAGTAAATTATTCAATAAATAATTTTTTACTGTCGCAAATTTTAAATACGCCAGGGATTGCCTCTTCTATAGTAAATTTTGCAAAAAATAATTTTTTACTGTCGCAAATTTTAATTGCGCCAGGGATTGCCTTTTCTATAGTAAATTTTGCAAAAAATAATTTTTTACTGTCACAAATTTTAAATACGCCAGGGATTGCCTTTTCTATAGTAAAATTTTCACAAATTAATTTTATACTGTCGCAGATTTTAAATACGCCAGGGATTGCCTCTTCTATAGTAAATTTTGCAAAAAATAATTTTTTACTGTCGCAAATTTTAATTTCGCCAGGGATTGCCTTTTCTATAGTAAATTATTCAAAAAATAATTTTTTACTGTCACAAATTTTAACTGCGCCAGTGATTGCCTTTTCTATAGTAAATTATTCAAAAAATAATTTTTTACTGTCGCAAGTTTTAATTGCGCCAGGGATTACCTTTTCTACAGTAAATTTTTCAAAAAATAATTTTTTACTGTCGCAAATTTTAATTGCGCCAGGGATTGCCTTTTCTGTAGTAAATTTTTGAAAAATTAATTTTTTACTGTCGCAAATTTTAATTGCGCCAGGGATTGCCTTTTCTATAGTAAATTATTCAAAAATTAATTTTTTACTGTCGCAAATTTTAAATCCGCCAGGTATTGCCTTTTCTATAGTAAATTATTCAAAAAATAATTTTTTACTTTCGCAAATTTTAATTGCGCCAGGGATTGCCTTTTCTACAGTAAATTTTTCAAATAATAATTTTTTACTGTCGCAAATTTTAATTGCGCCAGGGATTGCCTTTTCTATAGTAAATTATTCAAAAAATAATTTTTTACTGTCGCAAATTTTAATTGCGCCAGGGATTGCCTTTTCTACAGTAAATTATTCAAAAAATAATTTTTTACTGTCGCAAATTTTAAATACGCCAGGTATTGCCTTTTCTATAGTAAATTTTTCACAAATTAATTTTATAATGTCGAAAATTTTAAATACGCCAGGGAATGTCTCTCCTATAGTAAATTTTGCAAAAAATAATTTTTTACTGTCGCAAATTTTAATTGCGCCAGGGATTGCCTTTTCTATAGTAAATTATTCAAAAACAATTTTTTACTGTCGCAAATTTTAATTACGCCAGGGATTGCCTTTTCTATAGTAAATTTTTCAAAAAATTATTTTTTACTGTCGCAAGTTTTAATTGCGCCAGGGATTACCTTTTCTACAGTAAATTTTTCAAAAATTAATTTTTTACTGTCGCAAATTTTAAATACGCCAGGGATTGCATTTTCTATAGTAAATTTTTCAAAAATTAATTTTTTACTGTCGCAAATTTTAATTACGCCAGGGATTGCCTTTTCTATAGTAAATTTTTCAAAAAATTATTTTTTACTGTCGCAAATTTTAATTACGCCAGGGATTGCCTTTTCTATAGTAAATTTTTCAAAATTTAATTTTATACTGTCGCAAATTTTAATTGCGCCAGGGATTGCCTTTTCTACAGTAAATTTTTCAAAAAACAATTTTTTACTGTCGCAAATTTTAAATCCGCCAGGGATTTCCTTTTCTATAGTAAATCTTTCAAAAATTAATTTTTACCTGTCGCAAATTTTAAATACGCCAGGGATTGCCTTTTCTATAGTAAATTTTTCACAAATTAATTTTCTACTGTCGCAAATTTTAATTGCGCTAGGGATTGCCTTTTCTATAGTAAATTATTCACAAAATAATTTTTTACTCTCGCAAGTTTTAATTGCGCCAGGGATTGCCTTTTCTATAGTAAATTTTTCAAAAATTAATTTTTTACTGTCACAAATTTTAACTACGCCAGGGATTTCCTTTTCTATAGTAAATTATTCAAAAAATAATTTTATACTGTCGCAAATTTTAAATACGCCAGGAATTGCCTGTTCTATAGTAAATTTTTCAAAAAATAATTTTTTACTGTCGCAAATTTTAATTGCGCCAGGGATTGCCTTTTCTATAGTAAATTATTCAAAAAATAATTTTTTACTGTCGCAAATTTTAATTGCGCCAGGGATTGCCTTTTCTACAATAAATTTTTCAAAAAATAATTTTTTACTGTCGCAAATTTTAATTACGCCAGGGATTGCCTTTTCTACAGTAAATTTTTCAAAAAATAATTTTCTACTGTCGCAAATTTTAATTGCGCCAGGGATTGCCTTTTCTACAGTAAATTATTCAAAAAATAATTTTTTACTGTCGCAAATTTTAAATACGCCAGGGATTGCCTTTTCTATAGTAAATTTTTCACAAATTAATTTTATAATGTCGCAAATTTTAAATACGCCAGGGAATGCCTTTTCTATAGTAAATTTTGCAAAAAATAATTTTTTACTGTCGCAAATTTTAATTGCGCCAGGGATTGCCTTTTCTATAGTAAATTATTCAAAAAACAATTGTTTACTGTCGCATATTTTAATTACGCCAGGGATTGTTTTTTCTATAGTAAATTTTTCAAAAAATTATTTTTTACTGTCGCAAGATTTAATTGCGCCAGGGATTACCTTTTCTACAGTAAATTTTTCAAAAATTAATTTTTTACTGTCGCAAATTTTAAATACGCCAGGGATTGCCTTTTCTATAGTAAATTTTTCAAAAATTAATTTTTTACTGTCGCAAATTTTAATTACGCCAGGGATTGCCTTTTCTATAGTAAATTTTTCAAAAAATAATTTTTTACTGTCGCAAATTTTAATTACGCCAGGGATTGCCTTTTCTATAGTAAATTTTTCAAAATTTAATTTTATATTGTCGCAAATTTTAATTGCGCCAGGGATTGCCTTTTCTACAGTAAATTTTTCAAAAAATAATTTTTTACTGTCGCAAATTTTAAATCCGCCAGGGATTGCCTTTTCTACAGTAAATTTTTCAAAAAATAATTTTCTACTGTCGCAAATTTTAATTGCGCCAAGGATTGCCTTTTCTACAATAAATTTTTCAAAAAATAATTTTTTACTGTCGCAAATTTTAATTGCGCCAGGGATTGCCTTTTCTATAGTAAATTATTCAAAAAATAATTTTTTACTGTCGCAAATTTTAATTGCTCCAGGGATTGCCTTTTCTACAGTAAATTTTTCAAGAAATAATTTTCTACTGTCGCAAATTTTAATTGCGCCAGGGATTGCCTTTTCTACAGTAAATATTTCAAAAACTAATTTTTTACTGTCGCAAATTTTAACTACGCCAGGGATTGCCTTTTCTACAGTAAATTATTCAAAAAATAATTTTTTACTGTCGCAAATTTTAAATACGCCAGGGATTGCCTTTTCTACAGTAAATTATTAAAAAAATAATTTTTTACTGTCGCAAATTTTAAATACGCCAGGGATTGCCTCTTCTATAGTAAATTTTGCAAAAAATAATTTTTTACTGTCGCAAATTTTAATTGCGCCAGGGATTGCCTTTCCTACAGTAAATTTTTCAAAAAATAATTTTTTACTGTCGCAAATTTTAATTGCGCCAGGGATTGCCTTTTCTATAGTAAATTATTCAAAAAATAATTTTTTACTGTCGCAAATTTTAATTACGCCAGGGATTGCCTTTTCTACAGTAAATTTTTCAAAAAATAATTTTCTACTGTCTTAAATTTTAATTGCGCCAGGGATTGCCTTTTCTACAGTAAATTTTTCAAAAAATAATTTTTTACTGTCGCAAATTTTAATTGCGCCAGGGATTGCCTTTTCTACAGTAAATTTTTCAAAAAATAATTTTTTACTGTCGCAAATTTTAATTGCGCCAGGGATTGCCTTTTCTATAGTAAATTATTCAAAAAATAATTTTTTACTGTCGCAAATTTTAATTACGCCAGGGATTGCCTTTTCTATAGTAAATTTTTCAATAATAATTTTTTACTGTCGCAAATTTTAATTGCGCCAGGGATTGCCTTTTCTACAATAAATTGTTCAAAAAATAATTTTCTACTGTCGCAAATTTTAATTGCGCCAGGGATTGCCTTTTCTACAGTAAATTATTCAAAAAATAATTTTTTACTGTCGCAAATTTTAATTACGCCAGGGATTGCCTTTTCTATAGTAAATTTTTCAAAAATAATTTTTTACTGTCGCAAATTTTAATTGCGCCAGGGTTTGCCTTTTCTACAGTAAATTTGTCAAAAAATAATTTTCTACTGTCGCAAATTTTAATTGCGCCAGGGATTGCCTTTTCTACAGTAAATTATTAAAAAAATAATTTTTTACTGTCGCAAATTTTAAATACGCCAGGGATTGCCTCTTCTATAGTAAATTTTGCAAAAAATAATTTTTTACTGTCGCAAATTTTAATTGCGCCAGGGATTGCCTCTTCTATAGTAAATTATTCAAAAAATAATTTTTTACTGTCGCAAATTTTAAATACGCCAGGGATTTCCTTTTCTATAGTAAATTTTTCACAAATTAAATTTCTACTGTGGCAAATTTTAATTGCGCCAGGGATTGCCTTTTCTACAGTAAATTATTCAATAAATAATTTTTTACTGTCGCAAATTTTAAATACGCCAGGGATTGCCTCTTCTATAGTAAATTTTGCAAAAAATAATTTTTTACTGTCGCAAATTTTAATTGCGCCAGGGATTGCCTTTTCTATAGTAAATTTTGCAAAAAATAATTTTTTACTGTCACAAATTTTAAATACGCCAGGGATTGCCTTTTCTATAGTAAAATTTTCACAAATTAATTTTATACTGTCGCAGATTTTAAATACGCCAGGGATTGCCTCTTCTATAGTAAATTTTGCAAAAAATAATTTTTTACTGTCGCAAATTTTAATTTCGCCAGGGATTGCCTTTTCTATAGTAAATTATTCAAAAAATAATTTTTTACTGTCGCAAATTTTAACTGCGCCAGTGATTGCCTTTTCTATAGTAAATTATTCAAAAAATAATTTTTTACTGTCGCAAGTTTTAATTGCGCCAGGGATTACCTTTTCTACAGTAAATTTTTCAAAAAATAATTTTTTACTGTGGCAAATTTTAATTGCGCCAGGGATTGCCTTTTCTGTAGTAAATTTTTGAAAAATTAATTTTTTACTGTCGCAAATTTTAATTGCGCCAGGGATTGCCTTTTCTATAGTAAATTATTCAAAAATTAATTTTTTACTGTCGCAAATTTTAAATCCGCCAGGTATTGCCTTTTCTATAGTAAATTATTCAAAAAATAATTTTTTACTGTCGCAAATTTTAATTGCGCCAGGGATTGCCTTTTCTACAGTAAATTTTTCAAATAATAATTTTTTACTGTCGCAAATTTTAATTGCGCCAGGGATTGCCTTTTCTATAGTAAATTATTCAAAAAATAATTTTTTACTGTCGCAAATTTTAATTGCGCCAGGGATTGCCTTTTCTACAGTAAATTATTCAAAAAATAATTTTTTACTGTCGCAAATTTTAAATACGCCAGGTATTGCCTTTTCTATAGTAAATTTTTCACAAATTAATTTTATAATGTCGAAAATTTTAAATACGCCAGGGAATGTCTCTTCTATAGTAAATTTTGCAAAAAATAATTTTTTACTGTCGCAAATTTTAATTGCGCCAGGGATTGCCTTTTCTATAGTAAATTATTCAAAAACAATTTTTTACTGTCGCAAATTTTAATTACGCCAGGGATTGCCTTTTCTATAGTAAATTTTTCAAAAAATTATTTTTTACTGTCGCAAGTTTTAATTGCGCCAGGGATTACCTTTTCTACAGTAAATTTTTCAAAAATTAATTTTTTACTGTCGCAAATTTTAAATACGCCAGGGATTGCATTTTCTATAGTAAATTTTTCAAAAATTAATTTTTTACTGTCGCAAATTTTAATTACGCCAGGGATTGCCTTTTCTATAGTAAATTTTTCAAAAAATAATTTTTTACTGTCGCAAATTTTAATTACGCCAGGGATTGCCTTTTCTATAGTAAATTTTTCAAAATTTAATTTTATACTGTCGCAAATTTTAATTGCGCCAGGGATTGCCTTTTCTACAGTAAATTTTTCAAAAAACAATTTTTTACTGTCGCAAATTTTAAATCCGCCAGGGATTTCCTTTTCTATAGTAAATCTTTCAAAAATTAATTTTTACCTGTCGCAAATTTTAAATACGCCAGGGATTGCCTTTTCTATAGTAAATTTTTCACAAATTAATTTTCTACTGTCGCAAATTTTAATTGCGCTAGGGATTGCCTTTTCTATAGTAAATTATTCACAAAATAATTTTTTACTCTCGCAAGTTTTAATTGCGCCAGGGATTGCCTTTTCTATAGTAAATTTTTCAAAAATTAATTTTTTACTGTCACAAATTTTAACTACGCCAGGGATTTCCTTTTCTATAGTAAATTTTTCAAAAATTAATTTTTTACTGTCGCAAATTTTAAATCCGCCAGGTATTGCCTTTTCTATAGTAAATTATTCAAAAAATAATTTTTTACTGTCGCAAATTTTAATTGCGCCAGGGATTGCCTTTTCTACAGTAAATTTTTCAAAAAATAATTTTCTATTGGCGCAAATTTGAATTGCGCCAGGGATTGCGTTTTCTACAGTAAATGTTTCAAATAATAATTTTTTACTGTCGCAAATTTTAATTGCACCAGGGATTGCCTTTTCTATAGTAAATTGTTCAAAAAATAATTTTTTACTGTCGCAAGCTTTAATTGCGCCAGGGATTGCCTTTTCTATAGTAAATTTTTCAAAAATTAATTTTTTACTGTCACAAATTTTAACTACGCCAGGGATTTCCTTTTCTATAGTAAATTTTTCAAAAATTAATTTTTTACTGTCGCAAATTTTAAATCCGCCAGGTATTGCCTTTTCTATAGTAAATTATTCAAAAAATAATTTTTTACTGTCGCAAATTTTAATTGCGCCAGGGATTGCCTTTTCTACAGTAAATTTTTCAAAAAATAATTTTCTATTGTCGCAAATTTGAATTGCGCCAGGGATTGCCTTTTCTACAGTAAATGTTTCAAATAATAATTTTTTACTGTCGCAAATTTTAATTGCACCAGGGATTGCCTTTTCTATAGTAAATTGTTCAAAAAATAATTTTTTACTGTCGCAAATTTTAATTGCGCCAGGATTGCCTTTTCTACAGTAAATTTTTCAAAAAATAATTTTCTACTGTCGCAAATTTTAATTGCGCCAGGGATTGCCTTTTCTACAGTAAATTTTTCAAAAAATAATTTTCTACTGTCGCAAATTTTAATTGCGCCAGGGATTGCCTTTTCTACAATAAATTTTTCAAAAAATAATTTTTTACTGTCGCAAATTTTAATTGCGCCAGGGATTGCCTTTTCTATAGTAAATTATTCAAAAAATAATTTTTTACTGTCGCAAATTTTAATTGCTCCAGGGATTGCCTTTTCTACAGTAAATTTTTCAAGAAATAATTTTCTACTGTCGCAAATTTTAATTGCGCCAGGGATTGCCTTTTCTACAGTAAATATTTCAAAAACTAATTTTTTACTGTCGCAAATTTTAACTACGTCAGGGATTGCCTTTTCTATAGTAAATTTTTCAAAAAATAATTTTTTACTGTCGCAAATTTTAACTGCGCCAGTGATTGCCTTTTCTACAGTAAATTTTTCAAAAAATTATTTTCTACTGTCGCAAATTTTAACTGCGCCAGGGATTGCCTTTTCTACAGTAAATTATTCAAAAAATAATTTTTTACTGTCGCAAATTTTAAATAAGCCAGGGATTGCCTTTTCTATAGTAAAATTTTCACAAATTAATTTTATACTGTCGCAAATTTTAAATACGCCAGGGATTGCCTCTTCTATAGTAAATTTTGCAGAAAATAATTTTTTACTGTCGCAAATTTTAATTGCGCCAGGGATTGCCTTTTCTATAGTAAATTATTCAAAAAATAATTTTTTACTGTCGCAAATTTTAACTGCGCCAGTGATTGCCTTTTCTATAGTAAATTATTCAAAAAATAATTTTTTACTGTCGCAAGTTTTAATTGCGCCAGGGATTGCCTTTTCTATAGTAAATTATTCAAAAATAATTTTTTACTGTCGCAAATTTTAATTGCGCCAGGATTGCCTTTTCTACAGTAAATTTTTCAAAAAATAAGTTTCTACTGTCGCAAATTTTAATTGCGCCAGGGATTGCCTTTCCTACAGTAAATTTTTCAAAAAATAATTTTCTCCTATCGCAAATTTTAATTGCGCCAGGGATTGCCTTTTCTACAGTAAATTTTTCAAAAAATAATTTTTTACTGTCGCAAATTTTAATTGCGCCAGGGATTGCCTTTTCTATAGTAAATTATTCAAAAAATAATTTTTTACTGTCGCAAATTTTAATTACGGCAGGGATTGCCTTTTCTATAGTAAATTTTTCAAAAATAATTTTTTACTGTCGCAAATTTTAATTGCGCCAGGGATTGCCTTTTCTACAGTAAATTTTTCAAAAAATAATTTTCTACTGTCGCAAATTTTAATTGCGCCAGGGATTGCCTTTTCTACAGTAAATTATTAAAAAAATAATTTTTTACTGTCGCAAATTTTAAATACGCCAGGGATTGCCTCTTCTATAGTAAATTTTGCAAAAAATAATTTTTTACTGTCGCAAATTTTAATTGCGCCAGGGATTGCCTCTTCTATAGTAAATTATTCAAAAAATAATTTTTTACTGTCGCAAATTTTAAATACGCCAAGGATTTCCTTTTCTATAGTAAATTTTTCACAAATTAATTTTCTACTGTCGCAAATTTTAATTGCGCCAGGGATTGCCTTTTCTACAGTAAATTATTCAATAAATAATTTTTTACTGTCGCAAATTTTAAATACGCCAGTGATTGCCTCTTCTATAGTAAATTTTGCAAAAAATAATTTTTTAATGTCGCAAATTTTAATTGCGCCAGGTATTGCCTTTTCTATAGTAAATTTTGCAAAAAATAATTTTTTACTGTCGCAAATCCGCCAGGGATTGCCTTTTCTATAGTAAATTATTCAAAAGATAATTTTTTACTGCGCAAATTTTAATTGCGCCAGGGAATGTCTCTTCTATAGTAAATTTTGCAAAAAATAATTTTTTACTGTCGCAAATTTTAATTGCGCCAGGGATTGCCTTTTCTATAGTAAATTATTCAAAAACAATTTTTTACTGTCGCAAATTTTAATTACGCCAGGGATTGCCTTTTCTATAGTAAATTTTTCAAAAAATTATTTTTTACTGTCGCAAGTTTTAATTGCGCCAGGGATTACCTTTTCTACAGTAAATTTTTCAAAAATTAATTTTTTACTGTCGCAAATTTTAAATACGCCAGGGATTGCATTTTCTATAGTAAATTTTTCAAAAATTAATTTTTTACTGTCGCAAATTTTAATTACGCCAGGGATTGCCTTTTCTATAGTAAATTTTTCAAAAAATAATTTTTTACTGTCGCAAATTTTAATTACGCCAGGGATTGCCTTTTCTATAGTAAATTTTCCAAAATTTAATTTTATACTGTCGCAAATTTTAATTGCGCCAGGGATTGCCTTTTCTACAGTAAATTTTTCAAAAAACAATTTTTTACTGTCGCAAATTTTAAATCCGCCAGGGATTTCCTTTTCTATAGTAAATCTTTCAAAAATTAATTTTTACCTGTCGCAAATTTTAAATACGCCAGGGATTGCCTTTTCTATAGTAAATTTTTCACAAATTAATTTTCTACTGTCGCAAATTTTAATTGCGCTAGGGATTGCCTTTTCTATAGTAAATTATTCACAAAATAATTTTTTACTCTCGCAAGTTTTAATTGCGCCAGGGATTGCCTTTTCTATAGTAAATTTTTCAAAAATTAATTTTTTACTGTCACAAATTTTAACTACGCCAGGGATTTCCTTTTCTATAGTAAATTTTTCAAAAATTAATTTTTTACTGTCGCAAATTTTAATTGCGCCAGGGATTGCCTTTTCTACAGTAAATTTTTCAAAAAATAATTTTCTACTGTCGCAAATTTTAATTGCGCCAGGGATTGCCTTTTCTACAGTAAATTATTAAAAAAATAATTTTTTACTGTCACAAATTTTAAATACGCCAGGGATTGCCTCTTCTATAGTAAATTTTGCAAAAAATAATTTTTTACTGTCGCAAATTTTAATTGCGCCAGGGATTGCCTCTTCTATAGTAAATTATTCAAAAAATAATTTTTTACTGTCGCAAATTTTAAATACGCCAGGGATTTCCTTTTCTATAGTAAATTTTTCACAAATTAATTTTCTACTGTCGCAAATTTTAATTGCGCCAGGGATTGCCTTTTCTACAGTAAATTATTCAATAAATAATTTTTTACTGTCGCAAATTTTAAATACGCCAGTGATTGCCTCTTCTATAGTAAATTTTGCAAAAAATTATTTTTTACTGTCGCAAATTTTAATTGCGCCAGGTATTGCCTTTTCTATAGTAAATTGTGCAAAAAATAATTTTTTACTGTCGCAAATCCGCCAGGGATTGCCTTTTCTATAGTAAATTATTCAAAAAATAATTTTTTACTGTCGCAAATTTTAATTGCGCCAGGGATTGCCTTTTCTATAGTAAATTATTCAAAAATTAATTTTTCACTGTCGCAAATTTTAATTGCGCCAGGGATTGCCTTTTCTACAGTAAATTATTCAAAAAATAATTTTTTACTGTCGCAAATTTTAAATACGCCAGGGATTGCCTCTTCTATAGTAAATTTTGCAAAAAATAATTTTTTACTGTCGCAAATTTTAATTGCGCCAGGGATTGCCTCTTCTATAGTAAATTATTTAAAAAATAATTTTTTACTGTCGCAAATTTTAAATACGCCAGGGATTGCCTTTTCTATAGTAAATTTTTCACAAATTAATTTTCTACTGTCGCAAATTTTAATTGCGCCAGGGATTGCCTTTTCTACAGTAAATTAATCAAAAAATAATTTTTTACTGTCGCAAATTTCAAATACGCCAGGGATTGCCTCTTCTATAGTAAATTTTTTAAATAATAATTTTTTACTGTCGCAAATTTTAATTGCGCCAGGGATTGCCTTTTCTATAGTAAATTTTGCAAAAAATAATTTTTTACTGTCGCAAATCCGCCAGGGATTGCCTTTTCTATAGTAAATTATTCAAAAAATAATTTTTTACTGTCGCAAATTTTAATTGCGCCAGGGATTGCCTTTTCTATAGTAAATTTTACAAAAAATAATTTTCTACTGTCGCAAATTTTAATTGCGCCAGGGATTGCCTTTTCTATAGAAAATTATTCAAAAATTAATTTTTTACTGTCGCAAATTTTAAATCCGCCAGGTATTGCCTTTTCTATAGTAAATTATTCAAAAAATAATTTTTTACTGTCGGAAATTTTAATTGCGCCAGGGATTGCCTTTTCTACAGTAAATTTTTCAAAAAATAATTTTCTATTGTCGCAAATTTTAATTGCGCCAGGGATTGCCTTTTCTACAGTAAATTTTTCAAATAATAATTTTTTACTGTCGCAAATTTTAATTGCGTCAGGGATTGCCTTTTCTATAGTAAATTATTCAAAAAATAATTTTTTACTGTCGCAAATTTTAATTGCGCCAGGGATTGCCTTTTGTACAGTAAATTTTTCAAAAAATAATTTTCTATTGTCGCAAATTTTAATTGCGCCAGGGATTGCCTTTTCTACAGTAAATTTTTCAAATAATAATTTTTTACTGTCGCAAATTTTAATTGCGTCAGGGATTGCCTTTTCTATAGTAAATTATAAAAAAAATAATTTTTTACTGTCGCAAATTTTAATTGCGCCAGGGATTGCCTTTTCTACAGTAAATTTTTCAAAAAATAATTTTCTACTGTCGCAAATTTTAACTGCGCCAGGGATTGCCTTTTTTACAGTAAATATTTCAAAAACTAATTTTTTATTGTCGCAAATTTTAATTACGCCTGGGATTACCTTTTCTATAGTAAATTTTTCAAAAAATAATTTTTTACTGTCGCAAATTTTAATTGCGCCAGGGATTGCCTTTTCTATAGTAAATTTTGCAAAAAATAATTTTTTACTGTCGCAAATCCGCCAGGGATTGTCTTTTCTATAGTAAATTATTCAAAAAATAATTTTTTACTGTCGCAAGTTTTAACTGCGACAGGGATTGCCTTTTCTATAGTAAATTATTCAAATATTAATTTTTTACTGTCGCAAGTTTTAATTGCGCCAGGGATTGCCTTTTCTACAGTAAATTATTCAAAAAATAATTTTTTACTGTCGCGAATTTTAAATACGCCAGGGATTGCCTCTTCTATAGTAAATTTTGCAAAAAATAATTTTTTACTGTCGCAAATTTTAATTGCGCCAGGGATTGCCTCTTCTATAGTAAATTATTTAAAAAATAATTTTTTACTGTCGCAAATTTTAAATACGCCAGGGATTGCCTTTTCTATAGTAAATTTTTCACAAATTAATTTTCTACTGTCGAAAATTTTAATTGCGCCAGGGATTGCCTTTTCTACAGTAAATTATTCAAAAAATAATTTTTTACTGTCGCAAATTTTAAATACGCCAGGGATTGCCTCTTCTATAGTAAATTTTGCAAAAAATAATTTTTTACTGTCGCAAATTTTAATTGCGCCAGGGATTGCCTTTTCTATAGTAAATTTTTCACAAATTAATTTTCTACTGTCGCAAATTTTAATTGCGCCAGGGATTGCCTTTTCTATAGTAAATTATTCAAAAAATAATTTTTTACTGTCGCAAGTTTTAATTGCGCCAGGGATTACCTTTTCTACAGTAAATTTTTCAAAAAATAATTTTTTACTGTCGCAAATTTTAATTGCGCCAGGGATTGCCTTTTCTGTAGTAAATTTTTGAAAAATTAATTTTTTACTGTCGCAAATTTTAATTACGCCAGGGATTGCCTTTTCTATAGTAAATTTTTCAAAAATTAATTTTTTACGGTCGCAAATTTTAAATACGCCAGGGATTGCCTTTTCTATAGTAAATTTTGCAAAAAATAATTTTTTACTGTCGCAAATTTTAATTGCGCCAGGGATTGCCTTTTCTGTAGTAAATTTTTGAAAAATTAATTTTTTACTGTCGCAAATTTTAATTGCAACAGGGATTGCCTTTTCTATAGTAAATTTTACAAAAAATAATTTTCTACTGTCGCAAATTTTAATTGCGCCAGGGATTGCCTTTTCTATTATAAATTATTCAAAAATTAATTTTTTACTGTCGCAAATTTTAAATCCGCCAGGCATTGCCTTTTCTATAGTAAATTATTCAAAAAATAATTTTTTACTGTCGCATATTTTAATTGCGCCAGGGATTGCCTTTTCTACAGTAAATTTTTCAAAAAATAATTTTCTATTGTCGCAAATTTTAATTGCGCCAGGGATTGCCTTTTCTACAGTAAATTTTTCAAATAATAATTTTTTACTGTCGCAAATTTTAATTGCGTCAGGGATTGCCTTTTCTATAGTAAATTATTCAAAAAATAATTTTTTACTGTCGCAAATTTTAATTGCGCCAGGATTGCCTTTTCTACGGTAAATTTTTTAAAAAATAATTTTCTGCTGTCGCAAATTTTAATTGCGCCAGGGAGTGCCTTTTCTACAGTAAATTTTTCAAAAAATAATTTTCTACTGTCGCAAATTTTAATTGCGCCAGGGATTGCCTTTTCTATAGTAAATTATTCAAAAAATAATTTTTTACTATCGCAAATTTTAATTGCGTCAAGGATTGCCTTTTCTATAGTAAATTATTCAAAAAATAATTATTTACTGTCGCAAATTTTAATTGCGCCAGGATTGCCTTTTCTACAGTAAATTTTTCACAAATTAATTTTCTACTGTCGCAAATTTTAATTGCGCCAGGGATTGCCTTTTCTGTAGTAAATTTTTGAAAAATTAATTTTTTACTGTCGCAAATTTTAATTACGCCAGGGATTGCCTTTTCTATAGTAAATTTTTCAAAAATTAATTTTTTACGGTCGCAAATTTTAAATACGCCAGGGATTGCCTTTTCTATAGTAAATTTTGCAAAAAATAATTTTTTACTGTCGCAAATTTTAATTGCGCCAGGGATTGCCTTTTCTGTAGTAAATTTTTGAAAAATTAATTTTTTACTGTCGCAAATTTTAATTGCGCCAGGGATTGCCTTTTCTACAGTAAATTTTTCAAATAATAATTTTTTACTGTCGCAAATTTTAATTGCGTCAGGGATTGCCTTTTCTATAGTAAATTATTCAAAAAATAATTTTTTACTGTCGCAAATTTTAATTGCGCCAGGATTGCCTTTTCTACGGTAAATTTTTTAAAAAATAATTTTCTGCTGTCGCAAATTTTAATTGCGCCAGGGAGTGCCTTTTCTACAGTAAATTTTTCAAAAAATAATTTTCTACTGTCGCAAATTTTAATTGCGCCAGGGATTGCCTTTTCTATAGTAAATTATTCAAAAAATAATTTTTTACTATCGCAAATTTTAATTGCGTCAAGGATTGCCTTTTCTATAGTAAATTATTCAAAAAATAATTATTTACTGTCGCAAATTTTAATTGCGCCAGGATTGCCTTTTCTACAGTAAATTTTTCACAAATTAATTTTCTACTGTCGCAAATTTTAATTGCGCCAGGGATTGCCTTTTCTGTAGTAAATTTTTGAAAAATTAATTTTTTACTGTCGCAAATTTTAATTACGCCAGGGATTGCCTTTTCTATAGTAAATTTTTCAAAAATTAATTTTTTACGGTCGCAAATTTTAAATACGCCAGGGATTGCCTTTTCTATAGTAAATTTTGCAAAAAATAATTTTTTACTGTCGCAAATTTTAATTGCGCCAGGGATTGCCTTTTCTGTAGTAAATTTTTGAAAAATTAATTTTTTACTGTCGCAAATTTTAATTGCAACAGGGATTGCCTTTTCTATAGTAAATTTTACAAAAAATAATTTTCTACTGTCGCAAATTTTAATTGCGCCAGGGATTGCCTTTTCTATAGTAAATTATTCAAAAATTAATTTTTTACTGTCGCAAATTTTAAATCCGCCAGGCATTGCCTTTTCTATAGTAAATTATTCAAAAAATAATTTT
This sequence comes from Dioctria linearis, assembly GCA_963930735.1. Classification (NCBI taxonomy): domain Eukaryota; kingdom Metazoa; phylum Arthropoda; class Insecta; order Diptera; family Asilidae; genus Dioctria; species Dioctria linearis. The sequence goes on from CAWVNZ010001244.1 coordinate 38,818, forward strand.
TTACTGTCGCATATTTTAATTGCGTCAGGGATTGCCTTTTCTACAGTAAATTTTTCAAAAAATAATTTTCTATTGTCGCAAATTTTAATTGCGCCAGGGATTGCCTTTTCTACAGTAAATTTTTCAAATAATAATTTTTTACTGTCGCAAATTTTAATTGCGTCAGGGATTGCCTTTTCTATAGTAAATTATTCAAAAAATAATTTTTTACTGTCGCAAATTTTAATTGCGCCAGGATTGCCTTTTCTACGGTAAATTTTTCAAAAAATAATTTTCTGCTGTCGCAAATTTTAATTGCGCCAGGGAGTGCCTTTTCTACAGTAAATTTTTCAAAAAATAATTTTCTACTGTCGCAAATTTTAATTGCGCCAGGTATTGCCTTTTGTACAGTAAATTTTTCAAATAATAATTTCTTACTATCGCAAATTTTAATTGCGTCAAGGATTGCCTTTTCTATAGTAAATTATTCAAAAAATAATTTTTTACTGTCGCAAATTTTAATTGCGCCAGGATTGCCTTTTCTACAGTAAATTTTTCAAAAAATAATTTTCTACTGTCGCAAATTTTAATTGCGCCAGGGATTGCCTTTTGTACAGTAAATTATTCAAAAAATAATTTTTTACTGTCGCAAATTTTAAATACGCCAGGGATTGCCTCTTCTATAGTAAATTTTGCATAAAATAATTTTTTACTGTCGCCAATTTTAATTGCGCCACGGATTGCCTCTTCTATAGTAAATTATTCAAAAAATAATTTTTTACTGTCGCAAATTTTAAATACGCCAGGGATTGCCTTTTCTATAGTAAATTTTTCACAAATTAATTTTCTAATGTCGCAAATTTTAATTGCGCCAGGGATTGCCTTTTTTACAGTAAATTATTCAATAAATAATTTTTTACTGTCGCAAATTTTAAATACGCCAGGGATTGCCTCTTCTATAGTAAATTTTGCAAAAAATAATTTTTTACTGTCGCAAATTTTAATTGCGCCAGGGATTGCCTTTTCTATAGTAAATTTTGCAAAAAATAATTTTTTACTGTCGCAAATCCGCCAGGGATTGCCTTTTCTATAGCAAATTATTCAAAAAATAATTTTTTACTGTCGCAAATTTTAATTGCGCCAGGGATTGCCTTTTCTATAGTAAATTATTCAAAAATTAATTTTTTACTGTCGCAAATTTTAATTGCGCCAGGGATTGCCTTTTCTACAGTAAATTATTCAAAAAATAATTTTTTACTGTCGCAAATTTTAAATACGCCAGGGGTTGCCTCTTCTATAGTAAATTTTGCAAAAAATAATTTTTACTGTCGCAAATTTTAATTGCGCCAGGGATTGCCTCTTCTATAGTAAATTATTTAAAAAATCGTTTTTTACTGTCGCAAATTTTAAATACGCCAGGGATTGCCTTTTCTATAGTAAATTTTTCACAAATTAATTTCCTAATGTCGCAAATTTTAATTGCGCCAGGGATTGCCTTTTCTACAGTAAATTTTTCAAAAAATAATTTTCTACTGTCGCAAATTTTAATTGCGCCAGGGATTGCCTTTTCTACAATAAATTTTTCAAAAAATAATTTTTTACTGTCGCAAATTTTAATTGCGCCAGGGATTGCCTTTTCTATAGTAAATTATTCAAAAAATAATTTTTTACTGTCGCATATTTTAATTGCGTCAGGGATTGCCTTTTCTACAGTAAATTTTTCAAAAAATAATTTTCTATTGTCGCAAATTTTAATTGCGCCAGGGATTGCCTTTTCTACAGCAAATTTTTCAAATAATAATTTTTTACTGTCGCAAATTTTAATTGCGTCAGGGATTGCCTTTTCTATAGTAAATTATTCAAAAAATAATTTTTTACTGTCGCAAATTTTAATTGCGCCAGGATTGCCTTTTCTACGGTAAATTTTTCAAAAAATAATTTTCTGCTGTCGCAAATTTTAATTGCACCAGGGAGTGCCTTTTCTACAGTAAATTTTTCAAAAAATAATTTTCTACTGTCGCAAATTTTAATTGCGCCAGGTATTGCCTTTTGTACAGTAAATTTTTCAAATAATAATTTCTTACTATCGCAAATTTTAATTGCGTCAAGGATTGCCTTTTCTATAGTAAATTATTCAAAAAATAATTTTTTACTGTCGCAAATTTTAATTGCGCCAGGATTGCCTTTTCTACAGTAAATTTTTCAAAAAATAATTTTCTACTGTCGCAAATTTTAATTGCGCCAGGGATTGCCTTTTGTACAGTAAATTATTCAAAAAATAATTTTTTACTGTCGCAAATTTTAAATACGCCAGGGATTGCCTCTTCTATAGTAAATTTTGCATAAAATAATTTTTTACTGTCGCAAATTTTAATTGCGCCACGGATTGCCTCTTCTATAGTAAATTATTCAAAAAATAATTTTTTACTGGCGCAAATTTTAAATACGCCAGGGATTGCCTTTTCTATTGTAAATTTTTCACAAATTAATTTTCTAATGTCGCAAATTTTAATTGCGCCAGGGATTGCCTTTTTTACAGTAAATTATTCAATAAATAATTTTTTACTGTCGCAAATTTTAAATACGCCAGGGATTGCCTCTTCTATAGTAAATTTTGCAAAAAATAATTTTTTACTGTCGCAAATTTTAATTGCGCCAGGGATTGCCTTTTCTATAGTAAATTTTGCAAAAAATAATTTTTTACTGTCGCAAATCCGCCAGGGATTGCCTTTTCTATAGCAAATTATTCAAAAAATAATTTTTTACTGTCGCAAATTTTAATTGCGCCAGGGATTGCCTTTTCTATAGTAAATTATTCAAAAATTAATTTTTTACTGTCGCAAATTTTAATTGCGCCAGGGATTGCCTTTTCTACAGTAAATTATTCAAAAAATAATTTTTTACTGTCGCAAATTTTAAATACGCCAGGGGTTGCCTCTTCTATAGTAAATTTTGCAAAAAATAATTTTTACTGTCGCAAATTTTAATTGCGCCAGGGATTGCCTCTTCTATAGTAAATTATTTAAAAAATCGTTTTTTACTGTCGCAAATTTTAAATACGCCAGGGATTGCCTTTTCTATAGTAAATTTTTCACAAATTAATTTCCTAATGTCGCAAATTTTAATTGCGCCAGGGATTGCCTTTTCTACAGTAAATTTTTCAAAAAATAATTTTCTACTGTCGCAAATTTTAATTGCGCCAGGGATTGCCTTTTCTACAATAAATTTTTCAAAAAATAATTTTTTACTGTCGCAAATTTTAATTGCGCCAGGGATTGCCTTTTCTATAGTAAATTATTCAAAAAATAATTTTTTACTGTCGCAAATTTTAATTGCTCCAGGGATTGCCTTTTCTACAGTAAATTTTTCAAGAAATAATTTTCTACTGTCGCAAATTTTAATTGCGCCAGGTTTTGCCTTTTCTACAGTAAATATTTCAAAAACTAATTTTTTACTGTCGCAAATTTTAACTACGTCAGGGATTGCCTTTTCTATAGTAAATTTTTCAAAAAATAATTTTTTACTGTCGCAAATTTTAACTGCGCCAGTGATTGCCTTTTCTACAGTAAATTTTTCAAAAAATAATTTTCTACTGTCGCAAATTTTAACTGCGCCAGGGATTGCCTTTTCTACAGTAAATTATTCAAAAAATAATTTTTTACTGTCGCAAATTTTAAATAAGCCAGGGATTGCCTTTTCTATAGTAAAATTTTCACAAATTAATTTTATACTGTCGCAAATTTTAAATACGCCAGGGATTGCCTCTTCTATAGTAAATTTTGCAGAAAATAATTTTTTACTGTCGCAAATTTTAATTGCGCCAGGGATTGCCTTTTCTATAGTAAATTATTCAAAAAATAATTTTTTACTGTCGCAAATTTTAACTGCGCCAGTGATTGCATTTTCTATAGTAAATTATTCAAAAAATAATTTTTTACTGTCGCAAGTTTTAATTGCGCCAGGGATTGCCTTTTCTATAGTAAATTATTCAAAAAATAATTTTTTACTGTCGCAAATTTTAATTGCGCCAGGATTGCCTTTTCTACAGTAAATTTTTCAAAAAATAATTTTCTACTGTCGCAAATTTTAATTGCGCCAGGGATTGCCTTTTCTACAGTAAATTTTTCAAAAAATAATTTTCTCCTATCGCAAATTTTAATTGCGCCAGGGATTGCCTTTTCTACAGTAAATTTTTCAAAAAATAATTTTTTACTGTCGCAAATTTTAATTGCGCCAGGGATTGCCTTTTCTATAGTAAATTATTCAAAAAATAATTTTTTACTGTCGCAAATTTTAATTACGGCAGGGATTGCCTTTTCTATAGTAAATTTTTCAAAAATAATTTTTTACTGTCGCAAATTTTAATTGCGCCAGGGATTGCCTTTTCTACAGTAAATTTTTCAAAAAATAATTTTCTACTGTCGCAAATTTTAATTGCGCCAGGGATTGCCTTTTCTACAGTAAATTATTAAAAAAATAATTTTTTACTGTCGCAAATTTTAAATACGCCAGGGATTGCCTCTTCTATAGTAAATTTTGCAAAAAATAATTTTTTACTGTCGCAAATTTTAATTGCGCCAGGGATTGCCTCTTCTATAGTAAATTATTCAAAAAATAATTTTTTACTGTCGCAAATTTTAAATACGCCAGGGATTTCCTTTTCTATAGTAAATTTTTCACAAATTAATTTTCTACTGTCGCAAATTTTAATTGCGCCAGGGATTGCCTTTTCTACAGTAAATTATTCAATAAATAATTTTTTACTGTCGCAAATTTTAAATACGCCAGTGATTGCCTCTTCTATAGTAAATTTTGCAAAAAATAATTTTTTACTGTCGCAAATTTTAATTGCGCCAGGTATTGCCTTTTCTATAGTAAATTTTGCAAAAAATAATTTTTTACTGTCGCAAATCCGCCAGGGATTGCCTTTTCTATAGTAAATTATTCAAAAAATAATTTTTTACTGTCGCAAATTTTAATTGCGCCAGGGATTGCCTTTTCTATAGTAAATTATTCAAAAATTAATTTTTCACTGTCGCAAATTTTAATTGCGCCAGGGATTGCCTTTTCTACAGTAAATTATTCAAAAAATAATTTTTTACTGTCGCAAATTTTAAATACGCCAGGGATTGCCTCTTCTATAGTAAATTTTGCAAAAAATAATTTTTTACTGTCGCAAATTTTAATTGCGCCAGGGATTGCCTCTTCTATAGTAAATTATTTAAAAAATAATTTTTTACTGTCGCAAATTTTAAATACGCCAGGGATTGCCTTTTCTATAGTAAATTTTTCACAAATTAATTTTCTACTGTCGCAAATTTGAATTGCGCCAGGGATTGCCTTTTCTACAGTAAATTAATCAAAAAATAATTTTTTACTGTCGCAAATTTCAAATACGCCAGGGATTGCCTCTTCTATAGTAAATTTTGCAAAAAATAATTTTTTACTGTCGCAAATTTTAATTGCGACAGGGATTGCCTTTTCTATAGTAAATTTTGCAAAAAATAATTTTTTACTGTCGCAAATCCGCCAGGGATTGCCTTTTCTATAGTAAATTATTCAAAAAATAATTTTTTACTGTCGCAAATTTTAATTGCGCCAGGGATTGCCTTTTCTATAGTAAATTTTACAAAAAATAATTTTCTACTGTCGCAAATTTTAATTGCGCCAGGGATTGCCTTTTCTATAGTAAATTATTCAAAAATTAATTTTTTACTGTCGCAAATTTTAAATCCGCCAGGTATTGCCTTTTCTATAGTAAATTATTCAAAAAATAATTTTTTACTGTCGCAAATTTTAATTGCGCCAGGGATTGCCTTTTCTACAGTAAATTTTTCAAAAAATAATTTTCTATTGTCGCAAATTTTAATTGCGCCAGGGATTGCCTTTCCTACAGTAAATTTTTCAAATAATAATTTTTTACTGTCGCAAATTTTAATTGCGTCAGGGATTGCCTTTTCTATAGTAAATTATTCAAAAAATAATTTTTTACTGTCGCAAATTTTAATTGCGCCAGGGATTGCCTTTTGTACAGTAAATTTTTCAAAAAATAATTTTCTATTGTCGCAAATTTTAATTGCGCCAGGGATTGCCTTTTCTACAGTAAATTTTTCAAATAATAATTTTTTACTGTCGCAAATTTTAATTGCGTCAGGGATTGCCTTTTCTATAGTAAATTATTAAAAAAATAATTTTTTACTGTCGCAACTTTAATTGCGCCAGGGATTGCCTTTTCTACAGTAAATTTTTCAAAAAATAATTTTCTACTGTCGCAAATTTTAACTGCGCCAGGGATTGCCTTTTTTACAGTAAATATTTCAAAAACTAATTTTTTATTGTCGCAAATTTTAATTACGCCTGGGATTACCTTTTCTATAGTAAATTTTTCAAAAAATAATTTTTTACTGTCGCAAATTTTAATTGCGCCAGGGATTGCCTTTTCTATAGTAAATTTTGCAAAAATAATTTTTTACTGTCGCAAATCCGCCAGGGATTGCCTTTTCTATAGTAAATTATTCAAAAAATAATTTTTTACTGTCGCAAATTTTAACTGCGACAGGGATTGCCTTTTCTATAGTAAATTATACAAATATTAATTTTTTACTGTCGCAAGTTTTAATTGCGCCAGGGATTGCCTTTTCTACAGTAAATTATTCAAAAAATAATTTTTTACTGTCGCAAATTTTAAATACGCCAGTGATTGCCTCTTCTATAGTAAATTTTGCAAAAAATAATTTTTTACTGTCGCAAATTTTAATTGCGCCAGGGATTGCCTCTTCTATAGTAAATTATTTAAAAAATAATTTTTTACTGTCGCAAATTTTAAATACGCCAGGGATTGCCTTTTCTATAGTAAATTTTTCACAAATTAATTTTCTACTGTCGAAAATTTTAATTGCGCCAGGGATTGCCTTTTCTACAGTAAATTATTCAAAAAATAATTTTTTACTGTCGCCAATTTTAAATACGCCAGGGATTGCCTCTTCTATAGTAAATTTTGCAAAAAATAATTTTTTACTGTCGCAAATTTTAATTGCGCCAGGGATTGCCTTTTCTATAGTAAATTTTTCACAAATTAATTTTCTACTGTCGCAAATTTTAATTGCGCCAGGGATTGCCTTTTCTATAGTAAATTATTCAAAAAATAATTTTTTACTGTCGCAAGTTTTAATTGCGCCAGGGATTACCTTTTCTACAGTAAATTTTTCAAAAAATAATTTTTTACTGTCGCAAATTTTAATTGCGCCAGGGATTGCCTTTTCTGTAGTAAATTTTTGAAAAATTAATTTTTTACTGTCGCAAATTTTAATTACGCCAGGGATTGCCTTTTCTATAGTAAATTTTTCAAAAATTAATTTTTTACGGTCGCAAATTTTAAATACGCCAGGGATTGCCTTTTCTATAGTAAATTTTGCAAAAAATAATTTTTTACTGTCGCAAATTTTAATTGCGCCAGGGATTGCCTTTTCTGTAGTAAATTTTTGAAAAATTAATTTTTTACTGTCGCAAATTTTAATTGCAACAGGGATTGCCTTTTCTATAGTAAATTTTACAAAAAATAATTTTCTACTGTCGCAAATTTTAATTGCGCCAGGGATTGCCTTTTCTATAGTAAATTATTCAAAAATTAATTTTTTACTGTCGCAAATTTTAAATCCGCCAGGCATTGCCTTTTCTATAGTAAATTATTCAAAAAATAATTTTTTACTGTCGCATATTTTAATTGCGCCAGGGATTGCCTTTTCTACAGTAAATTTTTCAAAAAATAATTTTCTATTGTCGCAAATTTTAATTGCGCCAGGGATTGCCTTTTCTACAGTAAATTTTTCAAATAATAATTTTTTACTGTCGCAAATTTTAATTGCGTCAGGGATTGCCTTTTCTATAGTAAATTATTCAAAAAATAATTTTTTACTGTCGCAAATTTTAATTGCGCCACGATTGCCTTTTCTACGGTAAATTTTTCAAAAAATAATTTTCTGCTGTCGCAAATTTTAATTGCGCCAGGGAGTGCCTTTTCTACAGTAAATTTTTCAAAAAATAATTTTCTACTGTCGCAAATTTTAATTGCGCCAGGGATTGCCTTTTCTATAGTAAATTATTCAAAAAATAATTTTTTACTATCGCAAATTTTAATTGCGTCAAGGATTGCCTTTTCTATAGTAAATTATTCAAAAAATAATTTTTTACTGTCGCAAATTTTAATTGCGCCAGGATTGCCTTTTCTACAGTAAATTTTTCACAAATTAATTTTCTACTGTCGCAAATTTTAATTGCGCCAGGGATTGCCTTTTCTGTAGTAAATTTTTGAAAAATTAATTTTTTACTGTCGCAAATTTTAATTACGCCAGGGATTGCCTTTTCTATAGTAAATTTTTCAAAAATTAATTTTTTACGGTCGCAAATTTTAAATACGCCAGGGATTGCCTTTTCTATAGTAAATTTTGCAAAAAATAATTTTTTACTGTCGCAAATTTTAATTGCGCCACGGATTGCCTTTTCTGTAGTAAATTTTTGAAAAATTAATTTTTTACTGTCGCAAATTTTAATTGCAACAGGGATTGCCTTTTCTATAGTAAATTTTACAAAAAATAATTTTCTACTGTCGCAAATTTTAATTGCGCCAGGGATTGCCTTTTCTATAGTAAATTATTCAAAAATTAATTTTTTACTGTCGCAAATTTTAAATCCGCCAGGCATTGCCTTTTCTATAGTAAATTATTCAAAAAATAATTTTTTACTGTCGCATATTTTAATTGCGTCAGGGATTGCCTTTTCTACAGTAAATTTTTCAAAAAATAATTTTCTATTGTCGCAAATTTTAATTGCGCCAAGGATTGCCTTTTCTACAGTAAATTTTTCAAATAATAATTTTTTACTGTCGCAAATTTTAATTGCGTCAGGGATTGCCTTTTCTATAGTAAATTATTCAAAAAATAATTTTTTACTGTCGCAAATTTTAATTGCGCCAGGATTGCCTTTTCTACGGTAAATTTTTCAAAAAATAATTTTCTGCTGTCGCAAATTTTAATTGCGCCAGGGAGTGCCTTTTCTACAGTAAATTTTTCAAAAAATAATTTTCTACTGTCGCAAATTTTAATTGCGCCAGGGATTGCCTTTTGTACAGTAAATTTTTCAAATAATAATTTCTTACTATCGCAAATTTTAATTGCGTCAAGGATTGCCTTTTCTATAGTAAATTATTCAAAAAATAATTTTTTACTGTCGCAAATTTTAATTGCGCCAGGATTGCCTTTTCTACAGTAAATTTTTCAAAAAATAATTTTCTACTGTCGCAAATTTTAATTGCGCCAGGGATTGCCTTTTGTACAGTAAATTATTCAAAAAATAATTTTTTACTGTCGCAAATTTTAAATACGCCAGGGATTGCCTCTTCTATAGTAAATTTTGCATAAAATAATTTTTTACTGTCGCAAATTTTAATTGCGCCACGGATTGCCTCTTCTATAGTAAATTATTCAAAAAATAATTTTTTACTGTCGCAAATTTTAAATACGCCAGGGATTGCCTTTTCTATAGTAAATTTTGCAAAAAATAATTTTTTACTGTCGCAAATCCGCCAGGGATTGCCTTTTCTATAGCAAATTATTCAAAAAATAATTTTTTTACTGTCGCAAATTTTAATTGCGCCAGGGATTGCCTTTTCTATAGTAAATTATTCAAAAATTAATTTTTTACTGTCGCAAATTTTAATTGCGCCAGGGATTGCCTTTTCTACAGTAAATTATTCAAAAAATAATTTTTTACTGTCGCAAATTTTAAATACGCCAGGGGTTGCCTCTTCTATAGTAAATTTTGCAAAAAATAATTTTTACTGTCGCAAATTTTAATTGCGCCAGGGATTGCCTCTTCTATAGTAAATTATTTAAAAAATCATTTTTTACTGTCGCAAATTTTAAATACGCCAGGGATTGCCTTTTCTATAGTAAATTTTTCACAAATTAATTTCCTACTGTCGCAAATTTTAATTGCGCCAGGGATTGCCTTTTCTACAGTAAATTATTCAATAAATAATTTTTTTACTGTCGCAAATTTTAAATACGCCAGGGATTGCCTCTTCTATAGTAAATTATTCAAAAAATAATTTTTTACTGTCGCAAATTTTAATTGCGCCGGGGATTGCCTTTTCTATAGTAAATTATTCAAAAATTAATTTTTTACTGTCGCAAATTTTAATTGCGCCAGGGATTGCCTTTTCTACGGTAAATTATTAAAAAAATTATTTTTTACTGTCGCAAATTTTAAATACGCCAGGGATTGCCTCTTCTATAGTAAATTTTGCAAAAAATAATTTTTTACTGTCGCAAATTTTAATTGCGCCAGGGATTGCCTTTTCTATAGTAAATATTTCACAAATTAATTTTCTACTGTCGCAAATTTTAATTGCGCCATGGTTTGCCTTTTCTATAGTAAATTATTCAAAAAATAATTTTTTACTGTCGCAAATTTTAATTGCGCCAGGGATTGCCTTTTCTATAGTAAATTTTTCAAAAATTAATTTTTTACTGTCGCAAATTTTAATTACGCCAGGGATTGCCTTTTCTATAGTAAATTTTTCAAAAATTAATTTTTTACTGTCGCAAATTTTAAATACGCCAGGGATTGCCTTTTCTATAGTAAATTATTCAAAAAATAATTTTTTACTGTCGGAAATTTTAATTGCGCCATGGATTGCCTTTTCTATAGTAAATTTTGCAAAAAATAATTTTTTACTGTCGCAAATTTTAAATCCGCTAGGGATTGCCTTTTCTATAGTAAATTATTCACAAAATGATTTTTTACTGTCTCAAATTTTAATTGCGCCAGGGATTGCCTTTTCTATAGTAAATTTTTCAAAAAATAATTTTTTACTGTCGCAAATCCGCCAGGGATTGCCTTTTCTGTAGTAAATTATTCAAAAAATAATTTTTTACTGTCGCAAATTTTAATTGCGCCAGGGATTGCCTTTTCTATAGTAAATTATTCAAAAATTAATTTTTTACTGTCGCAAATTTTAATTGCGCCAGGGATTGCCTTTTCTACAGTAAATTATTCAAAAAATAATTTTTTACTGTCGCAAATTTTAAATACGGCAGGGATTGCCCCTTCTATAGTAAATTTTGCAAAAAATAATTTTTTACTGCCGCAAATTTTAATTGCGCCAGGGATTGCCTCTTCTATAGTAAATTTTTCAAAAAATAATTTTCTACTGTCGCAAATTTTAATTGCGCCAGGGATTGCCTTTTCTACAGTAAATTATTCAAAAAATAATTTTTTACTGTCGCAAATTTTAAATACGCCAGGGATTGCCTCTTCTATAGTAAATTTTGCAAAAAATAATTTTTTACTGTCGCAAATTTTAATTGCGCCAGGGATTGCCTCTTCTATAGTAAATTATTCAAAAAATAATTTTTTACTGTCGCAAATTTTAAATACGCCAGGGATTGCCTCTTCTATAGTAAATTTTGCAAAAAATAATTTTTTACTGTCGCAAATTTTAATTGCGCCAGGGATTGCCTCTTCTATAGTAAATTATTTAAAAAATAATTTTTTACTGTCGCAAATTTTAAATACGCCAGGGATTGCCTTTTCTATAGTAAATTTTTTACAAATTAATTTTCTACTGTCGCAAATTTTAATTGCGCCAGGGATTGCCTTTCTTCAGTAAATTATTCAAAAAATAATTTTTTACTGTCGAAAATTTTAAATACGCCAGGGATTGCCTCTTCTATAGTAAATTTTGCAAAAAAATAATTTTTTAATGTCGCAAATTTTAATTGCGCCAGGGATTGCCTTTTCTATAGTAAATTTTTCACAAATTAATTTTCTACTGTCGCAAATTTTAATTGCGCCAGGGATTGCCTTTTCTATAGTAAATTATTCAAAAAATAATTTTTTACTGTCGCAAGTTTTAATTGCGCCAGGGATTACCTTTTCTACAGTAAATTTTTTAAAAATAATTTTTTACTGTCGCAAATTTTAATTGCGCCAGGGATTGCCTTTTCTGTAGTAAATTTTTGAAAAATTAATTTTTTACTGTCGCAAATTTTAATTACGCCAGGGATTGCCTTTTCTATAGTAAATTTTTCAAAAATTAATTTTTTACGGTCGCAAATTTTAAATACGCCAGGGATTGCCTTTTCTATAGTAAATTTTGCAAAAAATAATTTTTTACTGTCGCAAATTTTAATTGCGCCAGGGATTGCCTTTTCTGTAGTAAATTTTTGAAAAATTAATTTTTTACTGTCGCAAATTTTAATTGCAACAGGGATTGCCTTTTCTATAGTAAATTTTACAAAAAATAATTTTCTACTGTCGCAAATTTTAATTGCGCCAGGGATTGCCTTTTCTATAGTAAATTATTCAAAAATTAATTTTTTACTGTCGCAAATTTTAAATCCGCCAGGCATTGCCTTTTCTATAGTAAATTATTCAAAAAATAATTTTTTACTGTCGCATATTTTAATTGCGCCAGGGATTGCCTTTTCTACAGTAAATTTTTCAAAAAATAATTTTCTATTGTCGCAAATTTTAATTGCGCCAGGGATTGCCTTTTCTACAGTAAATTTTTCAAATAATAATTTTTTACTGTCGCAAATTTTAATTGCGTCAGGGATTGCCTTTTCTATAGTAAATTATTCAAAAATAATTTTTTACTGTCGCAAATTTTAATTGCGCCACGATTGCCTTTTCTACGGTAAATTTTTCAAAAAATAATTTTCTGCTGTCGCAAATTTTAATTGCGCCAGGGAGTGCCTTTTCTACAGTAAATTTTTCAAAAAATAATTTTCTACTGTCGCAAATTTTAATTGCGCCAGGGATTGCCTTTTCTATAGTAAATTATTCAAAAAATAATTTTTTACTATCGCAAATTTTAATTGCGTCAAGGATTGCCTTTTCTATAGTAAATTATTCAAAAAATAATTTTTTACTGTCGCAAATTTTAATTGCGCCAGGATTGCCTTTTCTACAGTAAATTTTTCACAAATTAATTTTCTACTGTCGCAAATTTTAATTGCGCCAGGGATTGCCTTTTCTGTAGTAAATTTTTGAAAAATTAATTTTTTACTGTCGCAAATTTTAATTACGCCAGGGATTGCCTTTTCTATAGTAAATTTTTCAAAAATTAATTTTTTACGGTCGCAAATTTTAAATACGCCAGGGATTGCCTTTTCTATAGTAAATTTTGCAAAAAATAATTTTTTACTGTCGCAAATTTTAATTGCGCCAGGGATTGCCTTTTCTGTAGTAAATTTTGAAAAATTAATTTTTTACTGTCGCAAATTTTAATTGCAACAGGGATTGCCTTTTCTATAGTAAATTTTACAAAAAATAATTTTCTACTGTCGCAAATTTTAATTGCGCCAGGGATTGCCTTTTCTATAGTAAATTATTCAAAAATTAATTTTTTACTGTCGCAAATTTTAAATCCGCCAGGCATTGCCTTTTCTATAGTAAATTATTCAAAAAATAATTTTTTACTGTCGCATATTTTAATTGCGTCAGGGATTGCCTTTTCTACAGTAAATTTTTCAAAAAATAATTTTCTATTGTCGCAAATTTTAATTGCGCCAAGGATTGCCTTTTCTACAGTAAATTTTTCAAATAATAATTTTTTACTGTCGCAAATTTTAATTGCGTCAGGGATTGCCTTTTCTATAGTAAATTATTCAAAAAATAATTTTTTACTGTCGCAAATTTTAATTGCGCCAGGATTGCCTTTTCTACGGTAAATTTTTCAAAAAATAATTTTCTGCTGTCGCAAATTTTAATTGCGCCAGGGAGTGCCTTTTCTACAGTAAATTTTTCAAAAAATAATTTTCTACTGTCGCAAATTTTAATTGCGCCAGGGATTGCCTTTTGTACAGTAAATTTTTCAAATAATAATTTCTTACTATCGCAAATTTTAATTGCGTCAAGGATTGCCTTTTCTATAGTAAATTATTCAAAAATAATTTTTTACTGTCGCAAATTTTAATTGCGCCAGGATTGCCTTTTCTACAGTAAATTTTTCAAAAATAATTTTCTACTGTCGCAAATTTTAATTGCGCCAGGGATTGCCTTTTGTACAGTAAATTATTCAAAAAATAATTTTTTACTGTCGCAAATTTTAAATACGCCAGGGATTGCCTCTTCTATAGTAAATTTTGCATAAAATAATTTTTTACTGTCGCAAATTTTAATTGCGCCACGGATTGCCTCTTCTATAGTAAATTATTCAAAAAATAATTTTTTACTGTCGCAAATTTTAAATACGCCAGGGATTGCCTTTTCTATAGTAAATTTTTCACAAATTAATTTTCTAATGTCGCAAATTTTAATTGCGCCAGGGATTGCCTTTTCTACAGTAAATTATTCAATAAATAATTTTTTACTGTCGCAAATTTTAAATACGCCAGGGATTGCCTCTTCTATAGTAAATTTTGCAAAAATAATTTTTTACTGTCGCAAATTTTAATTGCGCCAGGGATTGCCTTTTCTATAGTAAATTTTGCAAAAAATAATTTTTTACTGTCGCAAATCCGCCAGGGATTGCCTTTTCTATAGCAAATTATTCAAAAAATAATTTTTTACTGTCGCAAATTTTAATTGCGCCAGGGATTGCCTTTTCTATAGTAAATTATTCAAAAATTAATTTTTTACTGTCGCAAATTTTAATTGCGCCAGGGATTGCCTTTTCTACAGTAAATTATTCAAAAAATAATTTTTTACTGTCGCAAATTTTAAATACGCCAGGGGTTGCCTCTTCTATAGTAAATTTTGCAAAAAATAATTTTTACTGTCGCAAATTTTAATTGCGCCAGGGATTGCCTCTTCTATAGTAAATTATTTAAAAAATCATTTTTTACTGTCGCAAATTTTAAATACGCCAGGGATTGCCTTTTCTATAGTAAATTTTTCACAAATTAATTTCCTACTGTCGCAAATTTTAATTGCGCCAGGGATTGCCTTTTCTACAGTAAATTATTCAATAAATAATTTTTTACTGTCGCAAATTTTAAATACGCCAGGGATTGCCTCTTCTATAGTAAATTATTCAAAAAATAATTTTTTACTGTCGCAAATTTTAATTGCGCCGGGGATTGCCTTTTCTATAGTAAATTATTCAAAAATTAATTTTTTACTGTCGCAAATTTTAATTGCGCCAGGGATTGCCTTTTCTACGGTAAATTATTCAAAAAATAATTTTTTACTGTCGCAAATTTTAAATACGCCAGGGATTGCCTCTTCTATAGTAAATTTTTGCAAAAAATAATTTTTTACTGTCGCAAATTTTAATTGCGCCAGGGATTGCCTTTTCTATAGTAAATTTTTCACAAATTAATTTTCTACTGTCGCAAATTTTAATTGCGCCATGGTTTGCCTTTTCTATAGTAAATTATTCAAAAAATAATTTTTTACTGTCGCAAATTTTAATTGCGCCAGGGATTGCCTTTTCTATAGTAAATTTTTCAAAAATTAATTTTTTACTGTCGCAAATTTTAATTACGCCAGGGATTGCCTTTTCTATAGTAAATTTTTCAAAAATTAATTTTTTACTGTCGCAAATTTTAAATACGCCAGGGATTGCCTTTTCTATAGTAAATTATTCAAAAAATAATTTTTTACTGTCGCAAATTTTAATTGCGCCATGGATTGCCTTTTCTATAGTAAATTTTGCAAAAAATAATTTTTTACTGTCGCAAATTTTAAATCCGCTAGGGATTGCCTTTTCTATAGTAAATTATTCACAAAATGATTTTTTACTGTCTCAAATTTTAATTGCGCCAGGGATTGCCTTTTCTATAGTAAATTTTTCAAAAAATAATTTTTTACTGTCGCAAATCCGCCAGGGATTGCCTTTTCTATAGTAAATTATTCAAAAAATAATTTTTTACTGTCGCAAATTTTAATTGCGCCAGGGATTGCCTTTTCTATAGTAAATTATTCAAAAATTAATTTTTTACTGTCGCAAATTTTAATTGCGCCAGGGATTGCCTTTTCTACAGTAAATTATTCAAAAAATAATTTTTTACTGTCGCAAATTTTAAATACGGCAGGGATTGCCCCTTCTATAGTAAATTTTGCAAAAAATAATTTTTTACTGCCGCAAATTTTAATTGCGCCAGGGATTGCCTCTTCTATAGTAAATTTTTCAAAAATAATTTTCTACTGTCGCAAATTTTAATTGCGCCAGGGATTGCCTTTTCTACAGTAAATTATTCAAAAAATAATTTTTTACTGTCGCAAATTTTAAATACGCCAGGGATTGCCTCTTCTATAGTAAATTTTGCAAAAAATAATTTTTTACTGTCGCAAATTTTAATTGCGCCAGGGATTGCCTCTTCTATAGTAAATTATTCAAAAAATAATTTTTTACTGTCGCAAATTTTAAATACGCCAGGGATTGCCTCTTCTATAGTAAATTTTGCAAAAAATAATTTTTTACTGTCGCAAATTTTAATTGCGCCAGGGATTGCCTCTTCTATAGTAAATTATTTAAAAAATTATTTTTACTGTCGCAAATTTTAAATACGCCAGGGATTGCCTTTTCTATAGTAAATTTTTTACAAATTAATTTTCTACTGTCGCAAATTTTAATTGCGCCAGGGATTGCCTTTCTTCAGTAAATTATTCAAAAAATAATTTTTTACTGTCGAAAATATTAAATACGCCAGGGATTGCCTCTTCTATAGTAAATTTTGCAAAAAAATAATTTTTTAATGTCGCAAATTTTAATTGCGCCAGGGATTGCGTTTTCTATAGTAAATTTTTCACAACTTAATTTTCTACTGTCGCAAATTTTAATTGCGCCAGGGATTGCCATTTCTATAGTAAATTATTCAAAAAATAATTTTTTACTGTCGCAAATTTTAATTGCGCCAGGGATTGCCCTTTCTATATTAAATTTTTCAAAAATTAATTTTTTACTGTCGCAAATTTTAATTACGCCAGGGATTGCCTTTTCTATAGTAAATTTTTCAAAAATTAATTTTTTACTGTCGCAAATTTTAAATACGCCAGGGATTGCCTTTTCTATAGTAAATTTTTCAAAAAATAATTTTTTACTGTCGCAAATCCGCCAGGGATTGCCTTTTCTATAGCAAATTATTCAAAAAATAATTTTTTACTGTCGCAAATTTTAATTGCGCCAGGGATTGCCTTTTCTATAGTAAATTATTCAAAAATTAATTTTTTACTGTCGCAAATTTTAATTGCGCCAGGGATTGCCTTTTCTACAGTAAATTATTCAAAAAATAATTTTTTACTGTCGCAAATTTTAAATACGCCAGGGGTTGCCTCTTCTATAGTAAATTTTGCAAAAAATAATTTTTACTGTCGCAAATTTTAATTGCGCCAGGGATTGCCTCTTCTATAGTAAATTATTTAAAAAATCATTTTTTACTGTCGCAAATTTTAAATACGCCAAGAATTGCCTTTTCTATAGTAAATTTTTCACAAATTAATTTCCTACTGTCGCAAATTTTAATTGCGCCAGGGATTGCCTTTTCTACAGTAAATTATTCAATAAATAATTTTTTACTGTCGCAAATTTTAAATACGCCAGGGATTGCCTCTTCTATAGTAAATTATTCAAAAAATAATTTTTTACTGTCGCAAATTTTAATTGCGCCGGGGATTGCCTTTTCTATAGTAAATTATTCAAAAATTAATTTTTTACTGTCGCAAATTTTAATTGCGCCAGGGATTGCCTTTTCTACGGTAAATTATTCAAAAAATAATTTTTTACTGTCGCAAATTTAAATACGCCAGGGATTGCCTCTTCTATAGTAAATTTTGCAAAAAATAATTTTTTACTGTCGCAAATTTTAATTGCGCCAGGGATTGCCTTTTCTATAGTAAATTTTTCACAAATTAATTTTCTACTGTCGCAAATTTTAATTGCGCCATGGTTTGTCTTTTCTATAGTAAATTATTCAAAAAATAATTTTTTACTGTCGCAAATTTTAATTGCGCCAGGGATTGCCTTTTCTATAGTAAATTTTTCAAAAATTAATTTTTTACTGTCGCAAATTTTAATTACGCCAGGGATTGCCTTTTCTATAGTAAATTTTTCAAAAATTAATTTTTTACTGTCGCAAATTTTAAATACGCCAGGGATTGCCTTTTCTATAGTAAATTATTCAAAAAATAATTTTTTACTGTCGCAAATTTTAATTGCGCCAGGGATTGCCTTTTCTATAGTAAATTTTGCAAAAAATAATTTTTTACTGTCGCAAATTTTAAATCCGCTAGGGATTGCCTTTTCTATAGTAAATTATTCACAAAATGATTTTTTACTGTCTCAAATTTTAATTGCGCCAGGGATTGCCTTTTCTATAGTAAATTTTTCAAAAAATAATTTTTTACTGTCGCAAATCCGCCAGGGATTGCCTTTTCTATAGTAAATTATTCAAAAAATAATTTTTTACTGTCGCAAATTTTAATTGCGCCAGGGATTGCCTTTTCTATAGTAAATTATTCAAAAATTAATTTTTTACTGTCGCAAATTTTAATTGCGCCAGGGATTGCCTTTTCTACAGTAAATTATTCAAAAAAATAATTTTTTACTGTCGCAAATTTTAAATACGGCAGGGATTGCCCCTTCTATAGTAAATTTTGCAAAAAATAATTTTTTACTGCCGCAAATTTAATTGCGCCAGGGATTGCCTCTTCTATAGTAAATTTTTCAAAAAATAATTTTCTACTGTCGCAAATTTTAATTGCGCCAGGGATTGCCTTTTCTACAGTAAATTATTCAAAAAATAATTTTTTACTGTCGCAAATTTTAAATACGCCAGGGATTGCCTCTTCTATAGTAAATTTTGCAAAAAATAATTTTTTACTGTCGCAAATTTTAATTGCGCCAGGGATTGCCTCTTCTATAGTAAATTATTCAAAAAATAATTTTTTACTGTCGCAAATTTTAAATACGCCAGGGATTGCCTCTTCTATAGTAAATTTTGCAAAAAATAATTTTTTACTGTCGCAAATTTTAATTGCGCCAGGGATTGCCTCTTCTATAGTAAATTATTTAAAAAATAATTTTTTACTGTCGCAAATTTTAAATACGCCAGGGATTGCCTTTTCTATAGTAAATTTTTTTACAAATTAATTTTCTACTGTCGCAAATTTTAATTGCGCCAGGGATTGCCTTTCTTCAGTAAATTATTCAAAAAATAATTTTTTACTGTCGAAAATTTTAAATACGCCAGGGATTGCCTCTTCTATAGTAAATTTTGCAAAAAAATAATTTTTAATGTCGCAAATTTTAATTGCGCCAGGGATTGCGTTTTCTATAGTAAATTTTTCACAACTTAATTTTCTACTGTCGCAAATTTTAATTGCGCCAGGGATTGCCATTTCTATAGTAAATTATTCAAAAAATAATTTTTTACTGTCGCAAATTTTAATTGCGCCAGGGATTGCCCTTTCTATATTAAATTTTTCGAAAATTAATTTTTTACTGTCGCAAATTTTAATTACGCCAGGGATTGCCTTTTCTATAGTAAATTTTTCAAAAATTAATTTTTTACTGTCGCAAATTTTAAATACGCCAGGGATTGCCTTTTCTATAGTAAATTTTTCAAAAAATAATTTTTTACTGTCGCAAATTTTAATTACGCCAGGGATTGCCGTTTCTACAGTAAATTATTCAAAAAATAATTTTTTACTTTCGCAAATTTTAAATACGCCAGGGATTGCCCCTTCTATAGTAAATTTTGCAAAAAATAATTTTTTACTGTCGCAAATTTTAATTGCGCCAGGGATTGCCTTTTCTACAGTAAATTTTTCAAAAATTAATTTTTTACTGTCGCAAATTTTAAATCCGCCAGGGATTCCCTTTTCTATAGTAAATTATTCAAAAAATAATTTTTTACTGTCGCAAATTTTAATTGCGCCAGGGATTGCCTTTTCTATAGTAAATTATTCAAAAAATAATTTTTTACTGTCGCAAATTTTAATTGCGCCAGGGATTGCCTTTTCTATAGTAAATTTTTCAAAAATTAATTTTTTACTGTCGCAAATTTTAATTACGCCAGGGATTGCCTTTTCTATAGTAAATTTTTCAAAAAATAATTTTTTACTGTCGCAAATTTTAACTACGCCAGGGATTGCCTTTTCTACAGTAAATTTTTCAAAAATTAATTTTTTACTGTCGCAAATTTTAAATCCGCCAGGGATTCCCTTTTCTATAGTAAATTATTCAAAAAATAATTTTTTACTGTCGCAAATTTTAATTGCGCCAGGGATTGCCTTTTCTATAGTAAATTTTGCAAAAATTAATTTTTTACTGTCGCAAATTTTAAAGCCGCCAGGGATTGCCTTTTCTATCGTAAATTATTCAAAAACTAATTTTTTACTGTCGCAAATTTTAAATACGCCAGGGATTGCCTTTTCTACAGTAAATTTTTCAAAAAATATTTTTTTACTGTCGCAAATTTTAAATCCGCCAGGGATTGGCTTTTCTATAGTAAATTTTTCACAAATTAATTTTCTACTGTCGCAAATTTTAAATACGCTAGGTATTGCCTTTTCTACAGTAAATTTTTCAAAAAATATTTTTTTACTGTCGCAAATTTTAAATCCGGCAGGGATTGCCTTTTCTATAGTAAATTATTCAAAAAATAATTTTTTACTGTCGCAAATTTTAATTGCGCCAGGGATAGCCTTTTCTATAGTAAATTTTGCAAAAAATAATTTTTTTACTGTCGCAAATTTTCAATCCGCCAGGGATTGCCTTTTCTATAGTAAATTATTCAAAAACTAATTTTTTACTGTCGCAAATTTTAAATACGCCAGGGATTGCCTTTTATACAGTAAATTTTTCAAAAAATATTTTTTTACTGTCGCAAAATTTAAATCCTCCAGGGATTGCCTTTTATATAGTAAATTTTTCACAAATTAATTTTCTACTGTCGCAAATTTTAAATACGCCAGGGATTGCCATTTCTACAGTAAATTTTTCAAAAAATAATTTTTTACTGTCGCAAATTTTAATTGCGCCAGGGATTGCCTTTTCTACAGTAAATTTTGCAAAAAATAATTTTTTACTGTCGAAAATATTAATTAATTTTTGAAAAATTTACTATAGAAAAGGCAATCCCTGACGTAATTAAAATTTGCGACAGTAAAAAATTATTTTTTGAAAAATTTACTGTAGAAAAGGCAATACCTGGCGCAATTAAAATTTGCGACAGTAAAAAAATATTTTTTGAAAAATTTACTGTAGAAAAGGCAATCCCTGGCGCAATTAAAATTTGCGACAGTAAAAAATTATTTTTTGAATAATTTACTGTAGAAAAGGCAATCCCTGGCGCAATTAAAATTTGCGACAGTAGAAAATTATTTTTTGCAAAATTTACTATAGAAAAGGCAATCCCTGGCGCAATTAAAATTTGCGACAGTATAAAATTAATTTTTGCAAAATTTACTGTAGAAAAGGCAATCCCTGGCGCAATTAAAATTTGCGACAGAATAAAATTATTTTTTGCAAAATTTACTATAGAAAAGGCAATCCCTGGCGGATTTAAAATTTGCGACAGTATAAAATTATTTTTTGAAAAATTTACTGTACAAAAGGCCATCCCTGGCGCAATTAAAATTTGCGACAGTAAAAAATTAATTTTTGAATAATTTACTATAGAATAGGCAATCCCTGGCGTAATTAAAATTTGCGAAAGTAAAAAATTATTTTTTCAAAAATTTACAATAGAAAAGGCAATCCCTGGCGTAATTAATATTTGCGACAATAAAAAATTATTTTTTCAAAATTTACTATAGAAGAGGCAATCCCTGGCGTATTTAAAATTTGCGACAGTATAAAATTAATTTGTGAAAAATTTACTATAGAAAAGGCAATCCCTGGCGCAATTAAAATTTGCGACAGTAAAAAATTATTTTTTGCAAAATTTACTAAAGAAAAGGCAATCCCTGGCGTATTTAAAATTTGCGACAGTAAAAAATTATTTTTTTTGTAAAATTTACTATAGAAAAGGCAATCCCTGGCGCAACTAATATTTGCGACAGTGGAAAATTACTTTTTGAAAAAAAAGCAATCTCTGTCGTAATTAAAATTTTCGACAGTAAAAAATTAATTTTTGAAAAATTTACTGTAGAAAAGGTAATCCCTGGCGCAATTAAAACTTGCGACAGTAAAAAATTAATTTTTGAAAAATTTACTGTAGAAAAGGTAATCCCTGGCGCAATTAAAACTTGCGACAGTAAAAAATTATGTTTTGTAAAATTTACTGTAGAAAAGGCAATCCCTGGCGGATTTAAAATTTGCGACAGTAAAAAATTATTTTTTGCAAAATTTACTATAGAAAAGGCAATCCCTGGCGCAATTAAAATTTGCGACAGTAGAAAATTATTTTTTGAAAAATTTACTATAGAAAAGGCAATCCCTTGCGCAATTAAAATTTGCGACAGTAAAAAATTATTTTTTGAAAAATTTACTGTAGAAAAGGCAATCCCTGGCGCAATTAAAATTTGCGACAGAATAAAATTATTTTTTGCAAAATTTACTATAGAAGAGGCAATCCTTGGCGTATTTAAAATTTGCGACAGTATAAAACTATTTTTTGAAAAATTTACTGTGGAAAAGGCCATCCCTGGCGCAATTAAAATTTGCGACAGTAAAAAATTATTTTTTTGTAAAATTTACTATAGAAAAGGCAATCCCTAGCGCAGTTACAATTTGCGACAGTAAAAAATTATTTTTTGAAAAATTTACTGTAGAAAAGACAATCCCTGACGCAATTAAAATTTGCGACAGTAAAAAATTAGTTTTTGAATAATTTACTATAGAAAAGGTAATCCCTGGCGCAATTAAAATTTGCGACAGTAAAAAATTAATTTGTGAAAAATTTACTATAGAAAAGGCAATCCTTGGCGTATTTAAACTTTGCGAGAGTAAAAAATTATTTTTTGCAAAATTTACTATAGAAAAGGCAATCCCTCGCGGATTTAAAATTTGCGACAGTAAAAAATTATTTTTTGAATAATTTACTATAGAAAAGCCAATCCCTGGCGCAATTAAAATTTGCGACAGTAAAAAATTATTTTTTGTAAAATTTACTATATAAAATGCAATCCCTGGCGCAATTAAAATTTGCGACAGAAAAAAATTAATTTTTGAAAAATTTACTATAGAAAAGGCAATGCCTGGCGCAATTAAAATTTGCGCCAGTAAAAAATTATTTTTTGAAAAATTTAATGTAGAAAAGGCAATCCCTGGCGCAATTAAAATTTGCGACAGTAAAAAAATATTTTTTGAAAAATTTACTGTAGAAAAGGCAATCCCTGGCGCAATTAAAATTTGCGACAGTAAAAAATTATTTTTTGAATAATTTACTATAGAAAAGGCAATCCCTGGCGCAATTAAAATTTGCGACAGTAAAAAATTATTTTTTGCAAAATTTACTGTAGAAAAGGAAATCCTTGGCGCAATTAAAATTTGCGACAGTAAAAAAATATTTTTTGAAAAATTTACTGTAGAAAAGGCAATACCTGGCGCAATTAAAATTTGCGACAGTAAAAAATTATTTTTTGCGAAATTTACTATAGAAGAGGCAATTTCTGGCGTATTTAAAATTTGCGACAGTATAAAATTAATTTTTGAAAAATTTACTATAGAAAAGGCAATCCCTGGCGTAATTAAAATTTGCGACAGTAAAATATTATTTTTTGAAAAATTTACTGTAGAAAAGGCAATCCCTGGCGTAATTAAAATTTGCGACAGTAAAAAATTATTTTTTTTTGTAAAATTTACTATAGAAAAGGCAATCCCTGCCGCAATTAAAATTTGCGACAGTAAAAAATTATTTTTTGAAAAATTTACTGTAGAAAAGGCAATCCCTGGCGCAATTAAAATTTGCGACAGTAAAAAATTATTTTTTGAATAATTTACTATAGAAAAGGCAATCCCTGGCGTATTTAAAATTTGCGACAGTAAAAAATTAATTTTTGAAAAATTTACTATAGAAAATGCAATCCCTGGCGTAATTAAAAGTTGCGACAGTAAAAAATTATTTTTTGAAAAATTTACTGTAGAAAAGGTAATCCCTGGCGCAATTAAAATTTGCGACAGTAAAAAATTATTTTTTGCAAAATTTACTATAGAAAAGGCAATCCCTGGCGCAATTAAAATTTGCGAAAGTAAAAAATTATTTTTTGAAAAATTTACTATAGAAAAGGCAATTCCTGGCGTAATTAAATTTTGCGACAATAAAAAATTATTTTTTGCAAAATTTACTATAGAAGAGGCAATCTCTGGCGTATTTAAAATTTGCGACAGTATAAAATTAATTTGTGAAAAATTTACTATAGAAAAGGCAATTCCTGGCGTAATTAAAATTTGCGACAATAAAATATTATTTTTTGCAAAATTTACTGAAGAATAGGCAATCCCAGGCGTATTTAAAATTTGCGACAGTAAAAAATTATTTTTTTGTAAAATTTACTATAGAAAAGGCAATCCCTGGCGCAACTAAAATTTGCGACAGTAGAAAACTATTTTTTGAAAAAAAGGCAATTTCTGTCGTAATTAAAATTTTCGACAGTAAAAAATTAATTTTTGAAAAATTTACTGTAGAAAAGGTAATGTTTGATGCAATTAAAACTTGCGACAGTAAAAAATTAATTTTTGAAAAATTTACTGTAGAAAAGGTAATCCCTGGCGCAATTAAAACTTGCGACAGTAAAAAATTATTTTTTGTAAAATTTACTGTAGAAAAGGCAATCCCTGGCGGATTTAAAATTTGCGACAATAAAAAATTATTTTTTGCAAAATTTACTATAGAAAAGGCAATCCCTGGCGCAATTAAAATTTGCGACAGTAGAAAATTATTTTTTGAAAAATTTACTATAGAAAAGGCAATCCCTTGCGCAATTAAAATTTGCGACAGTAAAAAATTATTTTTTGAAAAATTTACTGTAGAAAAGGCAATCCCTGGCGCAATTAAAATTTTCGACAGAATAAAATTATTTTTTGCAAAATTTACTATAGAAGAAGCAATCCTTGGCGTATTTAAAATTTGCGACAGTATAAAATTATTTTTTGAAAAATTTACTGTAGAAAAGGTCATCCCTGGCGCAATTAAAATTTGCGACAGTAAAAAATTAGTTTTTGAATAATTTACTATAGAAAAGGCAATCCCTGGCGTAATTAAAATTTGCGAAAGTAAAAAATTTTTTTTTCAAAAATTTACAATAGAAAAGGCAATCCCTGGCGTAATTAAAATTTGCGACAATAAAAAATTATTTTTTGCAAAATTTACTATAGAAGAGGCAATCCCTGGCGTATTTAAAATTTGCGACAGTATAAAATTAATTTGTGAAAAATTTACTATAGAAAATGCAATCCCTGGCGCAATTAAAATTTGCGACAGTAAAAAATTATTTTTTGCAAAATTTACTGAAGAAAAGGCAATCCCTGGCGTATTTAAAATTTGCGACAGTAAAAAAATATTTTTTTGTAAAATTTACTATAGAAAAGGCAATCCCTGGTGCAACTAAAATTTGCGACAGTAGAAAATTATTTTTTGAAAAAAAGGCAATCTCTGTCGTAATTAAAATTTTCGACAGTAAAAAATTAATTTTTGAAAAATTTACTGTAGAAAAGGCAATCCCTGGCGCAATTAAAATTGGCGACAGTAAAAAATTATTTTTTGAATAATTTACTATAGAAAAGGCAATCCCTGGCGTATTTAAAATTTGCGACAGTAAAAAATTAATTTTTGAAAAATTTACTATAGAAAAGGTAATCCCTGGCGTAATTAAAATTTGCGTCAGTAAAAAATTATTTTTTGAAAAATTTACTGTAGAAAAGGCAATCCCTGGCGCAATTAAAATTTGCGACAGTAAAAAATTATTTTTTGCAAAATTTACTATAGAAAAGGCAATCCCTGGCGTAATTAAAATTTGCGAAAGTAAAAAATTATTTTTTGAAAAATTTACTGTAGAAAAGGCAATCCCTGGCGCAATTAAAATTTGCGACAGTAAAAAATTAGTTTTTGAATAATTTACTATAGAAAAGGTAATCCCTGGCGCAATTAAAATTTGAGACAGTAAAAAATTAATTTGTGAAAAAATTACTATAGAAAAGGCAATCCTTGGCGTATTTAAAATTTGCGAGAGTAAAAAATTATTTTTTGCAAAATTTACTATAGAAAAGGCAATCCCTGGCGGATTTAAAATTTGCGACAGTAAAAAATTATTTTTTGAATAATTTACTACAGAAAAGCCAATCCCTGGCGCAATTAAAATTTGCGACAGTAAAAAATTATTTTTTGTAAAATTTACTATACAAAAGGCAATCCCTGGCGCAATTAAAATTTGCGACAGTAAAAAATTAATTTTTGAAAAATTTACTATAGAAAAGGCAATCCCTGGCGCAATGAAAATTTGCCACAGTAAAAAATTATTTTTTGAAAAATTTACTGTAGAAGAGGTAATCCCTGGCGCATTTAAAACTTGCGACAGTAAAAAATTATTTTTTGTAAAATTTACTATAGAAAAGGTAATCCCTGGCGCTATTAAAACTTGCGACAGTAAAAAAATTATTTTTTGTAAAATTTACTGTAGAAAAGGCAATGCCTGGCGCAATTCAAATTTGCGCCAGTAAAAAATTATTTTTTGAAAAATTTAATGTAGAAAAGGCAATCCCTGGCGCAATTAAAATTTGCGACAGTAAAAAAATATTTTTTGAAAAATTTACTGTAGAAAAGGCAATCCCTGGCGCAATTAAAATTTGCGACAGTAAAAAATTATTTTTTGAATAATTTACTATAGAAATGGCAATCCCTGGCGCAATTAAAATTTGCGACGGTAAAAAATTATTTTTTGCAAAATTTACTGTAGAAAAGGCAATCCTTGGCGCAGTTAAAATTTGCGACAGTAAAAAAATATTTTTTGAAAAATTTACTGTAGAAAAGGCAATACTTGGCGCAATTAAAATTTGCGACAGTAAAAAATTATTTTTTTCGAAATTTACTATAGAAGAGGCAATCCCTGGCGTATTTAAAATTTGCGACAGTATAAAATTAATTTTTTAAAAATTTACTATAGAAAAGGCAATCCCTGGCGTAATTAAAATTTGCGACAGTAAAATATTATTTTTTGAAAAATTTACTGTAGAAAAGGCAATCCCTGGCGTAATTAAAATTTGCGACAGTAAAAAATTATTTTTTTTTGTAAAATTTACTACAGAAAAGGCAATCCCTGGCGCAATTAAAATTTGCGACAGTAAAAAATTATTTTTTGAAAAATTTACTGTAAAAAAGGCAATCCCTGGCGCAATTAAAATTTGCGACAGTAAAAAATTATTTTTTGAATAATTTACTATAGAAAAGTAAATCCCTGGCGTATTTAAAATTTGCGACAGTAAAAAATAAATTTTTGAAAAATTTACTATAGAAAAGGCAATCCCTGGCGTAATTAAAATTTGCGACAGTAAAAAATTATTTTTTGAAAAATTTACTGTAGAAAAGGCAATCCCTGGCGCAATTAAAATTTGCGACAGTAAAAAATTATTTTTTGAAAAATTTACTGTAGAAAAGGCAATCCCTGGCGCAATTAAAATTTGCGAAAGTAAAATATTATTTTTTGAAAAATTTACTATAGAAAAGGCAATTCCTGGCGTAATTAAAATTTGCGACAATAAAAAATTATTTTTTGCAAAATTTACTGAAGAAAAGGCAATCCCTGGCGTATTTAAAATTTGCGACAGTAAAAAATTATTTTTTTGTAAAATTTACTATAGAAAAGGCAATCCCTGGCGCAACTAAAATTTGCGACAGTAGAAAATTATTTTTTGAAAAAAAGGCAATCTCTGACGTAATTAAAATTTTCGACAGTAAAAAATTAATTTTTGAAAAATTTACTGTAGAAAAGGTAATCCCTGGCGCAATTAAAACTTGCGACAGTAAAAAATTAATTTTTGAAAAATTTCCTGTAGAAAAGGTAATCCCTGGCGCAATTAAAACTTGCGACAGTAAAAAATTATTTTTTGTAAAATTTACTGTAGAAAAGGCAATCCCTGGCGGATTTAAAATTTGCGACAATAAAAAAATATTTTTTGCAAAATTTACTATAGAAAAGGCAATCCCTGGCGCAATTAAATTCTGCGACAGTAGAAAATTATTTTTTGAAAAATTTACTATAGAAAAGGCAATCCCTTGCGCAATTAAAATTTGCGAGAGTAAAAAATTATTTTTTGAAAAATTTACTGTAGAAAAGGCAATCCTTGGCGCAATTAAAATTTTCGACAAAATAAAATTATTTTTTGCAAAATTTACTATAGAAGAAGCAATCCTTGGCGTATTTAAAATTTGCGACAGTATAAAATTATTTTTTGAAAAATTTACTGCAGGAAAGGCCATCCCTGGCGCAATTAAAATTTGCGACAGTAAAAAATTAGTTTTTGAATAATTTACTATAGAAAAGGCAATCCCTGGCGTAATTAAAATTTGCGAAAGTAAAAAATTATTTTTTCAAAAATTTACAATAGAAAAGGCAATCCCTGGCGTAATTAAAATTTGCGACAATAAAAAATTATTTTTTGCAAAATTTACTATAGAAGAGGCAATCCCTGGCGTATTTAAAATTTGCGACAGTATAAAATTAATTTGTGAAAAATTTACTATAGAAAAGGCAATCCCTGGCGCAATTAAAATTTGCGACAGTAAAAAATTATTTTTTGCAAAATTTACTGAAGAAAAGGCAATCCCTGGCGTATTTAAAATTTGCGACAGTAAAAAAATATTTTTTTGTAAAATTTACTACAGAAAAGGCAATCCCTGGTGCAACTAAAATTTGCGACGGTAGAAAATTATTTTTTGAAAAAAAGGCAATCTCTGTCGTAATTAAAATTTTCGACAGTAAAAAATTAATTTTTGAAAAATTGACTGTAGAAAAGGCAATCCCTGGCGCAATTAAAATTTGCGACAGTAACAAATTATTTTTTGAATAATTTACTATAGAAAAGGCAATCCCTGGCGTATTTAAAATTTGCGACAGTAAAAAATTAATTTTTGAAAAATTTACTATAGAAAAGCTAATCCCTGGCGTAATTAAAATTTGCGACAGTAAAAAATTATTTTTTGAAAAATTTACTGTAGAAAAGGCAATTCCTGGCGTAATTAAAATTTGCGACAATAAAAAATTATTTTTTGCAAAATTTACTATAGAAGAGGCAATCCCTGGAGTATTTAAAATTTGCGACAGTATAAGATTAATTTGTGAAAAATTTACTATAGAAAAGGCAATCCTTGGCGTATTTAAACTTTGCGAGAGAAAAAAATTATTTTTTGCAAAATTTACTATAGAAAAGGCAATCCCTCGCGGATTTAAAATTTGCGACAGTAAAAAATTATTTTTTGCAAAATTTACTATAGAAAAGGCAATCCCTCGCGGATTTAAAATTTGCGACAGTAAAAAATTATTTTTTGAATAATTTACTATAGAAAAGGCAATCCCTGGCGCAATTAAAATTTGCGACAGTAAAAAATTATTTTTTGCAAAATTTACTAAAGAAAAGGCAATCCCTGGCGTATTTAAAATTTGCGACAGTAAAAAATTATTTTTTTTGTAAAATTTACTATAGAAAAGGCAATCCCTGGCGCAACTAATATTTGCGACAGTGGAAAATTACTTTTTGAAAAAAAAGCAATCTCTGTCGTAATTAAAATTTTCGACAGTAAAAAATTAATTTTTGAAAAATTTACTGTAGAAAAGGTAATCCCTGGCGCAATTAAAACTTGCGACAGTAAAAAATTAATTTTTGAAAAATTTACTGCAGAAAAGGTAATCCCTGGCGCAATTAAAACTTGCGACAGTAAAAAATTATTTTTTGTAAAATTTACTGTAGAAAAGGCAATCCCTGGCGGATTTAAAATTTGCGACAGTAAAAAATTATTTTTTGCAAAATTTACTATAGAAAAGGCAATCCCTGGCGCAATTAAAATTTGCGACAGTAGAAAATTATTTTTTGAAAAATTTACTATAGAAAAGGCAATCCCTTGCGCAATTAAAATTTGCGACAGTAAAAAATTATTTTTTGAAAAATTTACTGTAGAAAAGGCAATCCCTGGCGCAATTAAAATTTGCGACAGAATAAAATTATTTTTTGCAAAATTTACTATAGAAGAGGCAATCCTTGGCGTATTTAAAATTTGCGACAGTATAAAACCATTTTTTGAAAAATTTACTGTGGAAAAGGCCATCCCTGGCGCAATTAAAATTTGCGACAGTAAAAAATTATTTTTTTGTAAAATTTACTATAGAAAAGGCAATCCCTAGCGCAGTTACAATTTGCGACAGTAAAAAATTATTTTTTGAAAAATTTACTGTAGAAAAGACAATCCCTGACGCAATTAAAATTTGCGACAGTAAAAAATTAGTTTTTGAATAATTTACTATAGAAAAGGTAATCCCTGGCGCAATTAAAATTTGCGACAGTAAAAGATTAATTTGTGAAAAATTTACTATAGAAAAGGCAATCCTTGGCGTATTTAAACTTTGCGAGAGTAAAAAATTATTTTTTGCAAAATTTACTATAGAAAAGGCAATCCCTCGCGGATTTAAAATTTGCGACAGTAAAAAATTAGTTTTTGAATAATTTACTATAGAAAAGGCAATCCCTGGCGTAATTAAAATTTGCGAAAGTAAAAAATTATTTTTTCAAAAATTTACAATAGAAAAGGCAATCCCTGGCGTAATTAAAATTTGCGACAATAAAAAATTATTTTTTGCAAAATTTACTATAGAAGAGGCAATCCCTGGCGTATTTAAAATTTGCGACAGTATAAAATTAATTTGTGAAAAATTTACTATAGAAAATGCAATCCCTGGCGCAATTAAAATTTGCGACATTAAAAAATTATTTTTTGCAAAATTTACTGAAGAAAAGGCAATCACTGACGTATTTAAAATTTGCGACAGTAAAAAAATATTTTTTTGTAAAATTTACTATAGAAAAGGCAATCCCTGGTGCAACTAAAATTTGCGACAGTAGAAAATTATTTTTTGAAAAAAAGGCAATCTCTGTCGTAATTAAAATTTTCGACAGTAAAAAATTAATTTTTGAAAAATTTACTGTAGAAAAGGCAATCCCTGGCGCAGTTAAAATTTGCGACAGTAAAAAATTATTTTTTGAATAATTTACTATAGAAAAGGCAATCCCTGGCGTATTTAAAATTTGCGACAGTAAAAAATTAATTTTTGAAAAATTTACTATAGAAAAGGTAATCCCTGGCGTAATTAAAATTTGCGTCAGTAAAAAATTATTTTTTGAAAAATTTACTGTAGAAAAGGCAATCCCTGGCGCAATTAAAATTTGCGACAGTAAAAAATTATTTTTTGCAAAATTTACTATAGAAAAGGCAATCCCTGGCGTAATTAAAATTTGCGAAAATAAAAAATTATTTTTTGAAAAATTTATTGTAGAAAAGGCAATCCCTGGCGCAATTAAAATTTGCGACAGTAAAAAATTAGTTTTTGAATAATTTACTATAGAAAAGGTAATCCCTGGCGCAATTAAAATTTGAGACATTAAAAAATTAATTTGTGAAAAAATTACTATAGAAAAGGCAATCCTTGGCGTATTTAAAATTTGCGAGAGTAAAAAATTATTTTTTGCAAAATTTACTATAGAAAAGGCAATCCCTGGCGGATTTAAAATTTGCGACAGTAAAAAATTATTTTTTGAATAATTTACTACAGAAAAGCCAATCCCTGGCGCAATTAAAATTTGCGACAGTAAAAAATTATTTTTTGTAAAATTTACTATACAAAAGGCAATCCCTGGCGCAATTAAAATTTGCGACAGTAAAAAATTAATTTTTGAAAAATTTACTATAGAAAACGCAATCCCTGGCGCAATGAAAATTTGCCACAGTAAAAAATTATTTTTTGAAAAATTTACTGTAGAAGAGGTAATCCCTGGCGCATTTAAAACTTGCGACAGTAAAAAATTATTTTTTGTAAAATTTACTATAGAAAAGGTAATCCCTGGCGCAATTAAAACTTGCGACAGTAAAAAATTATTTTTTGTAAAATTTACTGTAGAAAAGGCAATGCCTGGCGCAATTCAAATTTGCGCCAGTAAAAAATTATTTTTTGAAAAATTTAATGTAGAAAAGGCAATCCCTGGCGCAATTAAAATTTGCGACAGTAAAAAAATATTTTTTGAAAAATTTACTGTAGAAAAGGCAATCCCTGGCGCAATTAAAATTTGCGACAGTAAAAAATTATTTTTTGAATAATTTACTATAGAAATGGCAATCCCTGGCGCAATTAAAATTTGCGACAGTAAAAAATTATTTTTTGCAAAATTTACTGTAGAAAAGGCAATCCTTGGCGCAATTAAAATTTGCGACAGTAAAAAAATATTTTTTGAAAAATTTACTGTAGAAAAGGCAATACCTGGCGCAATTAAAATTTGCGACAGTAAAAAATTATTTTTTGCGAAATTTACTATAGAAGAGGCAATCCCTGGCGTATTTAAAATTTGCGACAGTATAAAATTAATTTTTTAAAAATTTACTATAGAAAAGGCAATCCCTGGCGTAATTAAAATTTGCGACAGTAAAATATTATTTTTTGAAAAATTTACTGTAGAAAAGGCAATCCCTGGCGTAATTAAAATTTGCGACAGTAAAAAATTATTTTTTTTTGTAAAATTTACCACAGAAAAGGCAATCCCTGGCGCAATTAAAATTTGCGACAGTAAAAAATTATTTTTTGAAAAATTTACTGTAGAAAAGGCAATCCCTGGCGCAATTAAAATTTGCGACAGTAAAAAATTATTTTTTGAATAATTTACTATAGAAAAGGCAATCCCTGGCGTATTTAAAATTTGCGACAGTAAAAAATAAATTTTTGAAAAATTTACTATAGAAAAGGCAATCCCTGGCGTAATTAAAATTTGCGACAGTAAAAAATTATTTTTTGAAAAATTTACTGTAGAAAAGGCAATCCCTGGCGCAATTAAAATTTGCGACAGTAAAAAATTATTTTTTGAAAAATTTACTGTAGAAAAGGCAATCCCTGGCGCAATTAAAATTTGCGAAAGTAAAATATTATTTTTTGAAAAATTTACTATAGAAAAGGCAATTCCTGGCGTAATTAAAATTTGCGACAATAAAAAATTATTTTTTGCAAAATTTACTGAAGAAAAGGCAATCCCTGGCGTATTTAAAATTTGCGACAGTAAAAAATTATTTTTTTGTAAAATTTACTATAGAAAAGGCAATCCCTGGCGCAACTAAAATTTGCGACAGTAGAAAATTATTTTTTGAAAAAAAGGCAATCTCTGACGTAATTAAAATTTTCGACAGTAAAAAATTAATTTTTGAAAAATTTACTGTAGAAAAGGTAATCCCTGGCGCAATTAAAACTTGCGACAGTAAAAAATTAATTTTTGAAAAATTTCCTGTAGAAAAGGTAATCCCTGGCGCAATTAAAACTTGCGACAGTAAAAAATTATTTTTTGTAAAATTTACTGTAGAAAAGGCAATCCCTGGCGGATTTAAAATTTGCGACAATAAAAAAATATTTTTTGCAAAATTTACTATAGAAAAGGCAATCCCTGGCGCAATTAAATTCTGCGACAGTAGAAAATTATTTTTTGAAAAATTTACTATAGAAAAGGCAATCCCTTGCGCAATTAAAATTTGCGACAGTAAAAAATTATTTTTTGAAAAATTTACTGTAGAAAAGGCAATCCCTGGCGCAATTAAAATTTTCGACAAAATAAAATTATTTTTTGCAAAATTTACTATAGAAGAAGCAATCCTTGGCGTATTTAAAATTTGCGACAGTATAAAATTATTTTTTGAAAAATTTACTGCAGGAAAGGCCATCCCTGGCGCAATTAAAATTTGCGACAGTAAAAAATTAGTTTTTGAATAATTTACTATAGAAAAGGCAATCCCTGGCGTAATTAAAATTTGCGAAAGTAAAAAATTATTTTTTCAAAAATTTACAATAGAAAAGGCAATCCCTGGCGTAATTAAAATTTGCGACAATAAAAAATTATTTTTTGCAAAATTTACTATAGAAGAGGCAATCCCTGGCGTATTTAAAATTTGCGACAGTATAAAATTAATTTGTGAAAAATTTACTATAGAAAAGGCAATCCCTGGCGCAATTAAAATTTGCGACAGTAAAAAATTATTTTTTGCAAAATTTACTGAAGAAAAGGCAATCCCTGGCGTATTTAAAATTTGCGACAGTAAAAAAATATTTTTTTGTAAAATTTACTACAGAAAAGGCAATCCCTGGTGCAACTAAAATTTGCGACGGTAGAAAATTATTTTTTGAAAAAAAGGCAATCTCTGTCGTAATTAAAATTTTCGACAGTAAAAAATTAATTTTTGAAAAATTGACTGTAGAAAAGGCAATCCCTGGCGCAATTAAAATTTGCGACAGTAACAAATTATTTTTTGAATAATTTACTATAGAAAAGGCAATCCCTGGCGTATTTAAAATTTGCGACAGTAAAAAATTAATTTTTGAAAAATTTACTATAGAAAAGCTAATCCCTGGCGTAATTAAAATTTGCGACAGTAAAAAATTATTTTTTGAAAAATTTACTGTAGAAAAGGCAATCCCTGGCGCAATTAAAATTTGCGACAGTAAAAAATTATTTTTTGCAAAATTTACTATAGAAAAGGCAATCCCTGGCGTAATTAAAATTTGCGAAAGTAAAAAATTATTTTTTGAAAAATTTACTATAGAAAAGGCAATTCCTGGCGTAATTAAAATTTGCGACAATAAAAAATTATTTTTTGCAAAATTTACTATAGAAGAGGCAATCCCTGGAGTATTTAAGATTTGCGACAGTATAAGATTAATTTGTGAAAAATTTACTATAGAAAAGGCAATTCCTGGCGTAATTAAAACTTGCGACAATAAAAAATTATTTTTTGCAAAATTTACTGAAGAAAAGCCAATCCCTGGCGTATTTAAAATTTGCGACAGTAAAAAATTATTTTTTTGTAAAATTTACTATAGAAAAGGCAATCCCTGACGCAACTAAAATTTGCGACAGTAGAAAATTATTTTTTGAAAAAAAGGCAATCTCTGTCGTAATTAAAATTTTCGACAGTAAAAAATTAATTTTTAAAAAATTTACTGTAGAAAAGGTAATCCCTGCCGCAATTAAAACATGCGACAGTAAAAAATTATTTTTTGAAAAATTTACTGTAGAAAAGGCAATCCCTGGCGCAATTAAAATTTGCGACAGTAAAAAATTATTTTTTGCAGAATTTACTATAGAAAAGGCAATCCCTGGCGTAATTAAAATTTGCGAAAGTAAAAAATTATTTTTTGAAAAATTTACTATAGAAAAGGCCATCCCTGGCGCAATTAAAATTTGCGACAGTAAAAAATTAGTTTTTGAATAATTTACTATAGAAAAGGCAATCCCTGGCGTAATTAAAATTTGCGAAAGTAAAAAATTATTTTTTCAAAAATTTACAATAGAAAAGGCAATCCCTGGCGTAATTAAAATTTGCGACAATAAAAAATTATTTTTTGCAAAATTTACTATAGAAGAGGCAATCCCTGGCGTATTTAAAATTTGCGACAGTATAAAATTAATTTGTGAAAAATTTACTATAGAAAAGGCAATCCCTGGCGCAATTAAAATTTTCGACAGAATAAAATTATTTTTTGCAAAATTTACTATAGAAGAAGCAATCCTTGGCGTATTTAAAATTTGCGACAGTATAAAATTATTTTTTGAAAAATTTACTGTAGGAAAGGCCATCCCTGGCGCAATTAAAATTTGCGACAGTAAAAAATTAGTTTTTGAATAATTTACTATAGAAAAGGCAATCCCTGGCGTAATTAAAATTTGCGAAAGTAAAAAATTATTTTTTCAAAAATTTACAATAGAAAAGGCAATCCCTGGCGTAATTAAAATTTGCGACAATAAAAAATTATTTTTTGCAAAATTTACTATAGAAGAGGCAATCCCTGGCGTATTTAAAATTTGCGACAGTATAAAATTAATTTGTGAAAAATTTACTATAGAAAAGGCAATCCCTGGCGCAATTAAAATCTGCGACAGTAAAAAATTATTTTTTGCAAAATTTACTGAAGAAAAGCAATCCCTGGCGTATTTAAAATTTGCGACAGTAAAAAAATATTTTTTTGTAAAATTTACTACAGAAAAGGCAATCCCTGGTGCAACTAAAATTTGCGACGGTAGAAAATTATTTTTTGAAAAAAAGGCAATCTCTGTCGTAATTAAAATTTTCGACAGTAAAAAATTAATTTTTGAAAAATTTACTGTAGAAAAGGCAATCCCTGGCGCAATTAAAATTTGCGACAGTAACAAATTATTTTTTGAATAATTTACTATAGAAAAGGCAATCCCTGGCGTATTTAAAATTTGCGACAGTAAAAAATTAATTTTTGAAAAATTTACTATAGAAAAGCTAATCCCTGGCGTAATTAAAATTTGCGACTGTAAAAAATTATTTTTTGAAAAATTTACTGTAGAAAAGTCAATCCCTGGCGCAATTAAAATTTGCGACAGTAAAAAATTATTTTTTGCAAAATTTACTATAGAAAAGGCAATCCCTGGCGTAATTAAAATTTGCGAAAGTAAAAAATTATTTTTTGAAAAATTTACTATAGAAAAGGCAATTCCTGGCGTAATTAAAATTTGCGACAATAAAAAATTATTTTTTGCAAAATTTACTATAGAAGATACAATCCCTGGCGTATTTAAAATTTGCGACAGTATAAGATTAATTTGTGAAAAATTTACTATAGAAAAGGCAATTCCTGGCGTAATTAAAACTTGCGACAATAAAAAATTATTTTTTGCAAAATTTACTGAAGAAAAGCCAATCCCTGGCGTATTTAAAATTTGCGACAGTAAAAAATTATTTTTTTGTAAAATTTACTATAGAAAAGGCAATCCCTGACGCAACTAAAATTTGCGACAGTAGAAAATTATTTTTTGAAAAAAAGGCAATCTCTGTCGTAATTAAAATTTTCGACAGTAAAAAATTAATTTTTAAAAAATTTACTGTAGAAAAGGTAATCCCTGCCGCAATTAAAACTTGCGACAGTAAAAAATTAATTTTTGAAAAATTTACTGTAGAAAAGGCAATCCCTGGCGCAATTAAAATTTGCGACAGAATAAAATTATTTTTTGCAAAATTTACTATAGAAGAGGCAATCCTTGGCGTATTTAAAATTTGCGACAGTATAAAATTATTTTTTGAAAAATTTACTATAGAAAAGGCCATCCCTGGCGCAATTAAAATTTGCGACAGTAAAAAATTAGTTTTTGAATAATTTACTATAGAAAAGGCAATCCCTGGCGTAATTAAAATTTGCGAAAGTAAAAAATTATTTTTTCAAAAATTTACAATAGAAAAGGCAATCCCTGGCGTAATTAAAATTTGCGACAATAAAAAATTATTTTTTGCAAAATTTACTATAGAAGAGGCAATCCCTGGCGTATTTAAAATTTGCGACAGTATAAAATTAATTTGTGAAAAATTTACTATAGAAAAGGCAATCCCTGGCGCAATTAAAAAAAAATTATTTTTTTGCAAAATTTACTGAAGAAAAGGCAATCCCTGGCGTATTTAAAATTTGCGACAGTAAAAAATTATTTTTTTGTAAAATTTACTATAGAAAAGCCAATCCCTGGCGCAACTAAAATTTGCGACAGTAGAAAATTATTTTTTGAAAAAAAGGCAATCTCTGTCGTAATTAAAATCTTCGACAGTAAAAAATTAATTTTTGAAAAATTTACTGTAGAAAAGGTAATCCCTGGCGCAAATAAAACTTGCGACAGTAAAAAATTAATTTTTGAAAAATTTACTGTAGAAATGGTAATCCCTGGCGCAATTAAAACTTGCGACAGTAAAAAATTATTTTTTGTAAAATTTACTGTAGAAAAGGCAATCCCTGGCGGATTTAAAATTTGCGACAGTAAAAAATTATTTTTTGCAAAATTTACTATAGAAAAGCAATCCCTGGCGCAATTAAAATTTGCGACAGTAGAAAATTATTTTTTGAAAAATTTGCTATATAAAAGGCAATCCCTTGCGCAATTAAAATTTGCGACAGTAAATAATTATTTTTTGAAAAATTTACTGTAGAAAAGGCAATCCCTGGCGCAATTAAAATTTGCGACAGAATAAAATTATTTTTTGCAAAATTTACTATAGAAGAGGCAATCGTTGGCGTATTTAAAATTTGCGACAGTATAAAATTATTTTTTGAAAAATTTACTGTAGAAAAGGCCATCCCTGGCGCAATTAAAATTTGCGACAGTAAAAAATTATTTTTTTGTAAAATTTACTATAGAAAAGGCAATCCCTGGCGCAGTTAAAATTTGCGACAGTAAAAAATTATTTTTTGAAAAATTTACTGTAGAAAAGGCAATCCCTGGCGCAATTAAAATTTGCGACAGTAAAAAATTAGTTTTTGAAAAATTTACTATAGAAAAGGCAATCCCTGGCGTAATTAAAATTTGCGACAGTAAAAAATTATTTTTTGAAAAATTTACTGTAGAAAAGGCAATCCCTGGCGCAATTAAAATTTGCGACAGTAAAAAATTATTTTTTGAAAAATTTACTGTAGAAAAGGCAATCCCTGGCGGAATTAAAATTTGCGACAGAATAAAATTATTTTTTGCAAAAAAAGGCAATCTCTGTCGTAATTAAAATTTTCGACAGTAAAAAATTAATTTTTGAAAAATTTACTTTAGAAAAGGTAATCCCTGGCGCAAATAAAACTTGCGACAGTAAAACATTAATTTTTGAAAAATTTACTGTAGAAATGGTAATCCCTGGCGCAATTAAAACTTGCGAGAGTAAAAAATTATTTTTTGTAAAATTTACTGTAGAAAAGGCAATCCCTGGCGGATTTAAAATTTGCGACAGTAAAAAATTATTTTTTGCAAAATTTACTATAGAAAAGGCAATCCCTGGCGCAATTAAAATTTGCGACAGAATAAAATTATTTTTTACAAAATTTACTATAGAAGAGGCAATCCTTGGCGTATTTAAAATTTGCGACAGTATAAAATTATTTTTTGAAAAATTTACTGTAGAAAAGGCCATCCCTGGCGCAATTAAAATTTGCGACAGTAAAAAATTATTTTTTTGTAAAATTTACTATAGAAAAGGCAATCCCTGGCGCAGTTAAAATTTGCGACAGTAAAAATTTTTTTTTTTGTAAAATTTACTATAGAAAAGGCAATCCCTGGCGCAACTAAAATTTGCGACAGTAGAAAATTTTTTTTTGAAAAAAAGGCAATACCTTTCGTAATTAAAATTTTCGACAGTAAAAAATTATTTTTTGAATAATTTACTATAGAAAAGGCAATCCCTGGCGGATTTTAAATTTGCGACAGTAAAAAATTAATTTTTGAAAAATTTACTATAGAAAAGGCAATCCCTGGCGTAATTAAAATTTGCGACAGTAAAAAATTAATTTTTGAAAAATTTACTATAGAAAAGGCAAATCCTGGCGTAATTAAAATTTGCGACAGTAAAAAATTAATTTTTGCAAAATTTACTATAGAAAAGGCAATCCCTGGCGTAATTAAAATTTGCGACAGTAAAAAATTATTTTTTGAAAAATTTACTATAGAAAAGGCAATCCCTGGCGGATTTAAAATTTGCGACAGTAAAAAATTAATTTTTGCAAAATTTACTATAGAAAAGGCAATCCCTGGCGTAATTAAAATTTGCGACAGTAAAAATTTTTTTTTGAAAAATTTACTGTAGAAAAGGCAATCCCTGGCGCAATTAAAATTTGCGACAGTAGAAAATTATTTTTTGCAAAATTTACTATAGAAAAGGCAATCCCTGGCGTATTTAAAATTTGCGACAGTAGAAAATTATTTTTTGAATAATTTACTATAGAAAAGGCAATCCCTGGCGCAATTAAAATTTGCGACAGTAAAAAATTATTTTTTGCAAAATTTACTGTAGAAAAGGCAATCCCTGGCGCAATTAAAATTTGCGACAGTAAAAAATTATTTTTTTAATAATTTACTATAGAAAAGGCATTCCCTGGCGGATTGAAAATTTGCGACAGTAAAAAATTTACTATAAAAAAGGTAATCCCTGGCGCAATTACAATTTGCGACAGTAAAAAATTATTTTTTTGCAAAATTTACTATAGAAAAGGCAATCCCTGGCGCAATTAAAATTTGCGACAGTAAAAAATTATTTTTTGCAAAATTTACTGTAGAAAAGGCAATCCCTGGCGCAATTAAAATTTGCGACAGTAAAAAATTATTTTTTGCAAAATTTACTGTAGAAAAGGCAATCCCTGGCGCAATTAAAATTTGCGACAGTAGAAAATTAATTTGTAAAAAATTTACTATAGAAAAGGCAATCCCTGGCGGATTTAAAATTTGCGACAGTAGAAAATTAATTTGTGAAAAATTTACTATAGAAAAGGCAATCCCTGGCGCAATTAAAATTTGCGACAGTAGAAAATTAATTTTTGAAAAATTTACTATAGAAAAGGCAATCCCTGGCGCAATGAAAATTTGCGACAGTAGAAAATTAATTTTTGAAAAATTTACTATAGAAAAGGCAATCCCTGGCGCAATTAAAATTTGCGACAGTAGAAAATTAATTTTTGAAAAATTTACTATAGAAAAGGCAATCCCTGGCGTATTTAAAATTTGCGACAGTAAAAAATTAATTTTTGAAAAATTTATTATAGAAAAGGCAATCCCTGGCGCAATTAAAATTTGCGACAGTAAAAAATTATTTTTTGCAAAATTTACTGTAGAAAAGGCAATCTCTGGCGCAATTAAAATTTGCGACAGTAAAAAATTATTTTTTTAATAATTTACTATAGAAAAGGCAATCCCTGGCGCAATTAAAATTTGCGACAGTAAAAAATTAATTTTTAAAAATTTACTATAGAAAAGGCAATACCTGGGGCAATTAAAATTTTCGACAGTAAAAAATTAATTTTTGAAAAATTTACTATAGAAAAGGCAATCCCTGGCGCAATTAAAATTTGCGAAAGTAGAAAATTAATTTGTAAAAAATTTACAATAGAAAAGGCAATCCCTGGCGGATTTAAAATTTGCGACAGTAAAAACTTAATTTTTGAAAAATTTACTATAGAAAAGGCAATCCCTGGCGTATTTAAAATTTGCGACAGTAAAAAATTAATTTTTGAAAAATTTACTATAGAAAAGGCAATCCCTGGCGGATTTAAGATTTGCGACAGTAAAATATTAATTTTTGAAAAATTTACTATAGAAAAGGCAATCCTTGGCGTAATTAAAATTTGCGACAGTAAAAAATTATTTTTTGAAAAATTTACTGTAGAAAAGGCAATCCCTGGCGCAATTAAAATTTGCGACAGTAGAAAATTATTTTTTGAAAAATTTACTATAGAAAAGGCAATCCCTGGCGTAGTTAAAATTTTCGACAGTAAAAAATTAATTTTTGAAAAATTTACTATAGAAAAGGCAATCCCTGGCGCAATTAAAATTTGCGACAGTAAAAAATTATTTTTTGCAGAATTTACTATAGAAAAGGCAATCCCTGGCGCAATTAAAATTTGCGACAGTAGAAAAATTGTTTTTTGAATAATTTACTATAGAATGGGCAATCCCTGGCGTAATTAAAATTTGCGACAGTAAAAAATTAATTTGTGAAAAATTTACTATAGAAAAGGCAATCCCTGGCGCAATTAAAATTTGCGACAGTAAAAAATTATTTTTTGCAAAATTTACTACAGAAAAGGCAATCCCTGGCGCAATTAAAATTTGCGACAGTAGAAAAATAATTTGTAAAAAATTTACTATAGAAAAGGCAATCCCTGGCGGATTTAAAACTTGCGACAGTAAAAACTTAATTTTTGAAAAATTTACTATAGAAAAGGCAATCCCTGGCGTATTTAAAATTTGCGACAGTAAAAAATTAATTTTTGAAAAATTTACTATAGAAAAGGCAATCCCTGGCGGATTTAAAATTTGCGACAGTAAAAAATTAATTTTTGAAAAATTTACTATAGAAAAGGCAATCCCTGGCGGATTTAAGATTTGCGACATTAAAATATTAATTTTTGAAAAATTTACTATAGAAAAGGCAATCCTTGGCGTAATTAAAATTTGCGACAGTAAAAAATTATTTTTTGAAAAATTTACTGTAGAAAAGGCAATCCCTGGCGCAATTAAAATTTGCGACAGTAAAAAATTATTTTTTTAATAATTTACTATAGAAAAGGCATTCCCTGGCGGATTGAAAATTTGCGACAGTAAAAAATTTACTATAAAAAAGGTAATCCCTGGCGCAATTACAATTTGCGACAGTAAAAAATTATTTTTTTGCAAAATTTACTATAGAAAAGGCAATCCCTGGCGCAATTAAAATTTGCGACAGTAAAAAATTATTTTTTGCAAAATTTACTGTAGAAAAGGCAATCCCTGGCGCAATTAAAATTTGCGACAGTAAAAAATTATTTTTTGCAAAATTTACTGTAGAAAAGGCAATCCCTGGCGCAATTAAAATTTGCGACAGTAGAAAATTAATTTGTAAAAAATTTACTATAGAAAAGGCAATCCCTGGTGGATTTAAAATTTGCGACAGTAGAAAATTAATTTGTGAAAAATTTACTATAGAAAAGGCAATCCCTGGCGCAATTAAAATTTGCGACAGTAGAAAATTAATTTTTGAAAAATTTACTATAGAAAAGGCAATCCCTGGCGCAATTAAAATTTGCGACAGTAGAAAATTAATTTTTGAAAAATTTACTATAGAAAAGGCAATCCCTGGCGCAATTAAAATTTGCGACAGTAGAAAATTAATTTTTGAAAAATTTACTATAGAAAAGGCAATCCCTGGCGTATTTAAAATTTGCGACAGTAAAAAATTAATTTTTGAAAAATTTATTATAGAAAAGGCAATCCCTGGCGCAATTAAAATTTGCGACAGTAAAAAATTATTTTTTGCAAAATTTACTGTAGAAAAGGCAATCTCTGGCGCAATTAAAATTTGCGACAGTAAAAAATTATTTTTTTAATAATTTACTATAGAAAAG
The DNA here is from genome assembly GCA_963930735.1 of Dioctria linearis. Taxonomy (NCBI): domain Eukaryota; kingdom Metazoa; phylum Arthropoda; class Insecta; order Diptera; family Asilidae; genus Dioctria; species Dioctria linearis. The sequence goes on from CAWVNZ010001244.1 coordinate 81,835, forward strand.
GCAATCCCTGGCGCAATTAAAATTTGCGACAGTAAAAAATTAATTTTTAAAAATTTACTATAGAAAAGGCAATACCTGGGGCAATTAAAATTTTCGACAGTAAAAAATTAATTTTTGAAAAATTTACTATAGAAAAGGCAATCCCTGGCGCAATTAAAATTTGCGACAGTAGAAAATTAATTTGTAAAAAATTTACTATAGAAAAGGCAATCCCTGGCGGATTTAAAATTTGCGACAGTAAAAACTTAATTTTTGAAAAATTTACTATAGAAAAGGCAATCCCTGGCGTATTTAAAATTTGCGACAGTAAAAAATTAATTTTTGAAAAATTTGCTATAGAAAAGGCAATCCCTGGCGGATTTAAGATTTGCGACAGTAAAATATTAATTTTTGAAAAATTTACTATAGAAAAGGCAATCCTTGGCGTAATTAAAATTTGCGACAGTAAAAAATTATTTTTTGAAAAATTTACTGTAGAAAAGGCAATCCCTGGCGCAATTAAAATTTGCGACAGTAGAAAATTATTTTTTGAAAAATTTACTATAGAAAAGGCAATCCCTGGCGTAATTAAAATTTTCGACAGTAAAAAATTAATTTTTGAAAAATTTACTATAGAAAAGGCAATCCCTGGCGCAATTAAAATTTGCGACAGTAAAAAATTATTTTTTGCAGAATTTACTATAGAAAAGGCAATCCCTGGCGCAATTAAAATTTGCGACAGTAGAAAAATTGTTTTTTGAATAATTTACTATAGAAAGGGCAATCCCTGGCGTAATTAAAATTTGCGACAGTAAAAAATTAATTTGTGAAAAATTTACTATAGAAAAGGCAATCCCTGGCGCAATTAAAATTTGCGACAGTAAAAAATTATTTTTTGCAAAATTTACTATAGAAAAGGCAATCCCTGGCGCAATTAAAATTTGCGACAGTAGAAAAATAATTTGTAAAAAATTTACTATAGAAAAGGCAATCCCTGGCGGATTTAAAATTTGCGACAGTAAAAACTTAATTTTTGAAAAATTTACTATAGAAAAGGCAATCCCTGGCGTATTTAAAATTTGCGACAGTAAAAAATTAATTTTTGAAAAATTTACTATAGAAAAGGCAATCCCAGGCGGATTTATAATTTGCGACAGTAAAAAATTAATTTTTGAAAAATTTACTATAGAAAAGGCAATCCCTGGCGGATTTAAGATTTGCGACAGTAAAATATTAATTTTTGAAAAATTTACTATAGAAAAGGCAATCCTTGGCGTAATTAAAATTTGCGACAGTAAAAAATTATTTTTTGAAAAATTTACTGTAGAAAAGGCAATCCCTGGCGCAATTAAAATTTGCGACAGTAGAAAATTATTTTTTGAAAAATTTACTATAGAAAAGGCAATCCCTGGCGTAATTAAAATTTTCGACAGTAAAAAATTAATTTTTGAAAAATTTACTATAGAAAAGGCAATCCCTGGCGCAATTAAAATTTGCGACAGTAAAAAATTATTTTTTGCAGAATTTACTATAGAAAAGGCAATCCCTGGCGCAATTAAAATTTGCGACAGTAGAAAAATTGTTTTTTGAATAATTTACTATAGAAAGGGCAATCCCTGGCGTAATTAAAATTTGCGACAGTAAAAAATTAATTTGTGAAAAATTTACTATAGAAAAGGCAATCCCTGGTGCAATTAAAATTTGCGACAGTAAAAAATTATTTTTTGCAAAATTTACTATAGAAAAGGCAATCCCTGGCGCAATTAAAATTTGCGACAGTAGAAAAATAATTTGTAAAAAATTTACTATAGAAAAGGCAATCCCTGGCGGATTTAAAATTTGCGACAGTAAAAACTTAATTTTTGAAAAATTTACTATAGAAAAGGCAATCCTTGGCGTATTTAAAATTTGCGACAGTAAAAAATTAATTTTTGAAAAATTTACTATAGAAAAGGCAATCCCTGGCGGATTTAAAATTTGCGACAGTAAGAAATTAATTTTTTAAAAATTTACTATAGAAAAGGCAATCCTTGGCGTAATTAAAATTTGCGACAGTAAAAAATTATTTTTTGAAAAATTTACTGTAGAAAAGGCAATCCCTGGCGCAATTAAAATTTGCGACAGAAGAAAATTATTTTTTGAAAAATTTACTATAGAAAAGGCAATCCCTGGCGTAATTAAAATTTTCGACAGTAAAAAATTAATTTTTGAAAAATTAACTATAGAAAAGGCAATCCCTGCCGGAATTAAAATTTGCGACAGTAAAAAATTATTTTTTGCAGAATTTATTATAGAAAAGGCAATCCCTGGCGCAGTTAAAATTTGCGACAGTAAAAAGTTATTTTTTGAATAATTTACTATAGAAAAGGCAACCCCTGGCGCAATTAAACTTTGCGACAGTAAAAAATTAGTTTTTGAAAAATTTACTGTAGAAAAGGCAATCCCTGGCGAAATTAAAATTTGCGACAGTAAAAAATTAATTTGTGAAAAATTTACTGTAGAAAAGGCAATCCCTGGCGTATTAAAAATTTGCGACAGTAAAAAATTAGTTTTTGAAAAATTTACTGTAGAAAAGGCAATCCCTGGCGGATTTAAAATTTGCGACAGTAAAAAGTTAATTTGTGAAAAATTTACTATAGAAAAGGCAATCCCTGGCGTATGAAAATTTACGACAGTAAAAAATTATTTTTTGAAAAATTTACTGTAGAAAAGGCAATCCCTGGCGCAATTAAAATTTGCGACAGTAGAAAGTTATTTTTTGAATAATTTACTATAGAAAAGGCAATCCCTGGCGGATTTAAAAATTGCTACAGTAAAAAATTATTTTTTGAATAATTGACTATAGAAAAGGCAATCCCTGGCGCAATTAAAATTTGCGACAATAAAAAATTATTTTTTGCAAAATTTACTATAGAAGAGGCAATCCCTGGCGTAATTAAAATTTGCGACAGTAGAAAATTAATTTGTGAAAAATTTACTATAGAAAAGGCAATCCCTGACGTAATTAAAATTTGCGACAGTAAAAAATTAATTTTTGAAAAATTTACTATAGAAAAGGCAATCCCTGGCGTAATTAAAATTTGCGACAGTAAAAAATTATTTTTTGAAAAATTTACTGTAGAAAGGGCAATCTCTGGCGCAATTAAAATTTGCGACAGTAGAAAATTATTTTTTGCAAAATTTACTATAGAAATGGCAATCCCTGGCGTAATTAAAATTTGCGGCAGTAAAAAATTAGTTTTTGAATAATTTACTATAGAGAAGGCAATCCCTGGCGTATTTAAAATTTGCGACAGTAAAAAATTATTTTTTGCAAAATTTACTATAGAAAAGGAAATCCCTGGCGTAATTAAAATTTGCGACAGTAAAAAATTATTTTTTGAAAAATTTACTATAGAAAAGGCAATCCTTGGCGCAATTAAAATTTGCAACAGTAGAAAATTATTTTTTGGAAAATTTACTATAGAAAAGCCCATCCCTGGCGTATTTAAAATTTGCGACAGTACAAAATTATTTTTTGAATAATTTACTATAGAAAAGGCAATCCCTGGCGCAATTAAAATTTGCGACAGTAAAAAATTATTTTTTGCAAAATTTACTGTAGAAAGGCAATCCCTGGCGCAATTAAAATTTGCGACAGTAAAAAATTATTTTTTGAATAATTTACTATAGAAAAGGCAATCCCTGGCGGATTTAAAATTTGCGACAGTAAAAAATTATTTTTTGAAAAATTTACTATAGAAAAGGTAATCCCTGGCGCAATTACAATTTGCAACAGTAAAAAATTATTTTTTTGCAAAATTTACTATAGAAAAGGCAATCCCTGGCGCATTTAAAATTTGCGACAGTAGAAAATTATTTTTTGAAAAATTTACTGTAGAAAAGGCAATCCCTGGCGCAATTAAAATTTGCGACAATAAAAAATTAGTTTTTGAATAATTTACTATAGAAAAGGCAATCCCTGGCGTAATTAAAATCTGCGACAGTAAAAAATTATTTTTTGAAAAATTTACTATAGAAAAGGCAATCACTGGCGCAATTAAAATTTGCTACAGTAAAAAATTAATTTTTGAAAAATTTACTGTAGAAAAGGCAATCCCTGGCGTATTTAAAATTTGCGACAGTAAAAAATTAATTTTTGAAAAATTTACTATAGAAAAGGCAATCCCTGGCGCATTTAAAATTTGCGGCAGTATAAAGTTATTTTTTGAATAATTTGCTATAGAAAAGGCAATCCCTGGCGCAATTAAAATTTGCGGCAGTGAAAAATTAATTTTTGAAAAATTTACTATAGAAAAGGCAATCCCTGTCGGATTTAAAATTTGCGACAGTAAAAAATTAATTTTTGAAAAATTTACTATAGAAAAGTCAATCCCTGGCGTATTTAAAATTTGCGACAGTAAAAAATTAATTTTTGAAAAATTTACTATAGAAAAGGCAATCCCTGGCGGATTTAAAATTTGCGACAGTAAAAAATTAATTTTTGAAAAATTTACTATAGAAAAGGCAATCCCTGGCGTAATTAAAATTTGCGACAGTAAAAAATTATTTTTTGAAAAATTTACTGTAGAAAAGGCAATCCCAGGCGGAATTAAAATTTGCGACAGTAAAAAATTAATTTTTGAAGAATTTACTGTAGAAAAGGCAATCCCTGGCGTATTTAAAATTTGCGAGAGTAAAAAATTAATTTTTGAAAAATTTACTATAGAAAAGGCAATCCCTGGCGTATTTAAAATTTGCGACAGTATAAAATTATGTTTTGAATAATTTACTATAGAAAGGGCAATCCCTGGCGCAATTAAAATTTGCGACAGTAAAAAATAATTTTTTGCAAAATTTACTATAGAAAAGGCAATCCCTGGCGTATTTAAAATTTGCGACAGTAAAAAATTAATTTGTGAAAAATTTACTATAGAAAAGGCAATCCCTGGCGGATTTAAAATTTGCGACAGTAAAAAATTAATTTGTGTAAAATTTACTATGGAAAAGGCAATCCCTGGCGCAATTAAAACTTGCGACAGTAAACAATTATTTTTTGTAAAATTTACTATAGAAAAGGCAATCCCTGACGTAATTAAAATTTGCGACAGTAGAAAATTAATTTGTGAAAAATTTACTATAGAAAAGGCAATCCCTGGCGCAATTAAAATTTGCGACAGTAAAAAATTAGTTTTTGAATAATTTACTATAGAAAAGACAATCCTTGGCGTAATTAAAATTTGCGAGAGTAAAAAATTATTTTTTGAAAAATTTACTATAGAAAAGGCAATCACTGGCGCAATTAAAATTTGCTACAGTAAAAAATTAATTTTTGAAAAATTTACTGTAGAAAAGGCAATCCCTGGCGTATTTAAAATTTGCGACAGTAAAAAATTAATTTTTGAAAAATTTACTATAGAAAAGGCAATCCCTGGCGCATTTAAAATTTGCGGCAGTAAAAAATTAATTTTTGAAAAATTTACTATAGAAAAGGCAATCCCTGGCGGATTTAAAATTTGCGACAGTAAAAAATTAATTTTTGAAAAATTTACTATAGAAAAGGCAATCCCTGGCGTAATTAAAATTAGCGACAGTAAAAAGTTATTTTTTGAAAAATTTACTGTAGAAAAGGCAATCCCTGGCCCAATTAAAATTTGCGACAGTAAAAAATTAATTTTTGAAGAATTCACTGTAGAAAAGGCAATCCCTGGCGTATTTAAAATTCGCGACAGTAAAAAATTAATTTTTGAAAAATTTACTATAGAAAAGGCAATCCCTGGCGTATTTAAAATTTGCGACAGTAACAAATTAATTTGTGAAAAATTTACTATAGAAAAGGCAATCCCTGGCGCAATTAAAACTTGCGACAGTAAACAATTATTTTTTGTAAAATTTACTATAGAACAGGCAATCCCTGGCGTAATTAAAATTTGCGACAGTAAAAAATTAATTTGTGAAAAATTTACTATAGAAAAGGCAATCCCTGGCGGATTTAAATTTTGCGACAGTAAAAAATTAATTTTTGAAAAATTTACTATAGAAAAGGCAATCCCTGGCGTATTTAAAATTTGCGACAGTAAAAAATTATTTTCTGAAAAATTTACTGTAGAAAAGGCAATCCCTGTCGCAATTAAAATTTGCGACAGTAAAAAATTATTTTTTGAATAATTTACTGTAGAAAAGGCAATCCCTGGCGTAATTAAAATTTGCGACAGTAAAAAATTAATTTGTGAAAAATTTACTGTAGAAAAGGCAATCCCTGGCGTATTTAAAATTTGCGACAATAAAAAAATAGTTTTTGAAAAATTTACTGTAGAAAAGGCAATCCCTGGCGGATTTAAAATTTGCGACAGTAAAAAATTAGTTTGTGAAAAATTTACTATAGAAAAGGCAATCACTGGCGTATTTAAAATTTGCGACAGTAAAAAATTATTTTTTTAAAAATTTACTGTAGAAAAGGCAATCCCTGGCGCAATTAAAATTTGCGACAGTAAAAAATTATTTTTTGAATAATTTACTACAGAAAAGGCAATCCCTGGCGCAATTAAAATTTGCGACAGTAAAAAATTATTTTTTGAATAATTTACTATATAAAAGGCAATCCCTGGCGTAATTAAAATTTGCGACAGTAAAAAATTATTTTTTGCAAAATTTACTATAGAAGAGGCAATCCCTGGCGTCATTAAAATTTGCGACAGTTAAAAATTAATTTGTGAAAAATTTACTGTAGAAAAGCAATACCTGGCGTATTTAAAATTTGCGACAGTAAAAAAATAGTTTTTGAAAAATTTACTGTAGAAAAGGCAATCCCTGGCGGATTTAAAATTTGCGACAGTAAAAAATTAATTTGTGAACAATTTACTATAGAAACGGCAATCCCTGGCGTATTTAAAATTTGCGACAGTAAAAAATTATTTTTTTAAAAATTTACTGTAGAAAAGGCAATCCCTGGCGCAATTAAAATTTGCGAAAGTAAAAAATTACTTTTTGAATAATTTACTACAGAAAAGGCAATCCCTGGCGCAATTAAAATTTGCGACAGTAAAAAATTAGTTTTTGAAAAATTTATTGTAGAAAAGGCAATCCCTGGCGTAATTAAAATTTGCGACAGTAAAAAATTAATTTGTGAAAAATTTACTGTAGAAAAGGCAATCCCTGGCGTACTTAAAATTTGCGACAGAAAAAAATAGTTTTTGAAAAATTTAGTGTAGAATAGGCAATCCCTGGCGGATTTAAAATTTGCGACAGTAAAAAATTAATTTGTGAAAAATTTACTATAGAAACGGCAATCCCTGGCGTATTTAAAATTTGCGACAGTAAAAAATTATTCTTTTAAAAATTTACTGTAGAAAAGGCAATCCCTGGCGCAATTAAAATTTGCGACAGTAAAAAATTATTTTTTGAATAATTTACTACAGAAAAGGCAATCCGTGGCGGATTTAAAATTTGCGACAGTAAAAAATTATTTTTTGAATAATTTACTATAGAAAAGGCAATCCCTGGCGCAATTAAAATTTGCGACAGTAAAAAATTCTTTTTTGCAAAATTTACTATAGAAGAGGCAAAGCCTGGCATAATTGCGTAATTAAAATTTGCGACAGTAGTAAATTAATTTTTGAAAAATTTACTATAGAAAAGGCAATCCCCGGCGTAATTAAAATTTGCGACAGTAAAAAAATAGTTTTTGAAAAATTTACTATAGAAAAGGCAATCCCTGGCGCAATTATTTGCGACAGTAGAAAATTAATTTGTGAAAAATTTACTATAGAAAAGGCAATCCCTGGCGGATTTTAAATATGCGACAGTAAAAAATTAATTTTTGAAAAATTTACTATAGAAAAGGCAATCCCTGGCGCAATTAAAATTTGCGACAGTAAAAAATTATTTTTTGAATAATTTACTGTAGAAAAGGCAATCCCTGGCGCAATTAAAATTTGCGACAGTAGAAAATTAATTTTTGAAAAATTTACTGCAGAAAAGGCAATCCCTGGCGCAATTAAAATTTGCGACAGTAAATAATTATTTTTTGAAAAATTTACTGTAGAAAAGGCAATCCCTGGCGTATTTAAAATTTGCGACAGTAAAAAATTAATTTGTGAAAAATTTACTATAGAAAAGGCAATCCCTGGCGTATTTAAAATTTGCGAAAGAAAAAAATTATTTTTTGAAAAATTTACTGTAGAAAAGGCAATCCCTGGCGCAATTAAAACTTGCGGCATTAAAAAATTAATTTTTGAAAAATTTACTATAGAAAAGGCAATCCCTGGCGCAATTAAAACTTGCGACAGTAAAAAATTAATTTTTGAAAAATTTACTATAGAAAAGGCAATCCGTGGCGCAATTAAAATTTGCGACAGTATAAAATTAATTTTTGAAAAATTTACTGTGGAAAAGGCAATCCCTGGCGTAATTAAAATTTGCGACAGTAAAAAGGTATTTTTTGCAAAATTTACTGTAGAAATTGCAATCCCTGGCGCAATTAAAATTTGCGACAGTAGAAAACTATTTTGTGAAAAATTTACTATAGAAAAGGCAATCCCTGGCGTAATTAAAATTTTCGACAGTAAAAAATTAATTTTTGAAAAATTTACTATAGGAAAGGCAATCCCTGGCGCTATTAAAATTTGTGACAGTAAAAAATTATTTTTTGCAAAATTTACTATAGAAAAGGCAATCCCTGGCGTATTTAAAATTTGCGAGAGTAAAAAATTATTTTTTGCAAAATTTACTATAAAAAAGGCAATCCCTGGCGCAATTAAAATTTGCGACAGTAAAAAATTATTTTTTGAATAATTTACTATAGAAAAGGCAATCCCTGGCGCAATTAAAATTTGCGACAGTAAAAAATTAGTTTTTGAAAAATTTACTGTAGAAAAGGCAATCCCTGGCGTAATTAAAATTTGCGACAGTAAAAAATTTACTGTAGAAAAGGCAATCCCTGACGTATTTAAAATTTGCGACAGTAAAAAATTAGTTTTTGAAAAATTTACTGTAGAAAAGGCAATCCCTGGCGGATTTAAAATTTGCGACATTAAAAAATTAACTTGTGAAAAATTTACTATAGAAATGGCAATCCCTGGCGTAATTAAAATTTTCGACAGTAAAAAATAATTTTTTGAAAAATTTACTGTAGAAAAGGCAATCCCTGGCGCAATTAAAATTTGCGACAGTAAAAAATTATTTTTTGAATGATATACTATAGAAAAGGCAATCCCTGGCGCAATTAAAATTTGCGACAGTAAAAAATTAATTTTTGAAACATTTACTATAGAAAAGGCAGTCCCTGGCGTATTTAAAATTTGCGACAGTAAAAAATTAATTTTTGAAAAATTTACTATAGAAAGGGCAATCCCTGGCGCAATTAAAATTTGCTACAGTAAAAAATTATTTTTTGCAAAATTTACTATAGAAAAGGCAATCCCTGGCGTATTTAAATTTTGCGACAGTTAAAAATTAATTTGTGAAAAATTTACTATAGAAAAGGCAATCCCTGGCGTAATTAAAATTTGCGACAGTAAAAAATTATTTTTTGCAAAACTTACTGTAGAAAAGGGAATCCCTGGCGCAATTAAAATTTCCGACAGTAGAAAATTATTTCTTGAAAAATTTACTATAGAAAAGGCAATCCCTGGCGGATTTAAAATTTGCGACAGTAGAAAATTATTTTTTGAAAAATTTACTGTAGAAAAGGGAATCCCTGGCGCAATTAAAATTTGCGACAGTAAAAAATTATTTTTTGTATTATTTACTATAGAAAAGGCAATCCCTGGCATAATTAAAATTTTGGACAGTAAAAAATTAATTTTTGAAAAATTTACTATAGAATTGGCAATCCCTGGCGTATTTAAAATTTGCGACAGTAAAAAATTATTTTTTGCAAAATTTACTATAGAATAGGCAATCCCTGGCGCAATTAAAATTTGCGACAGTAAAAAATTATTTTTTGCAAAATTTACTGTAGAAAAGGCAATCCCTGGCGCAATTAAAATTTGCGACAGTAGAAAATTATTTTTTGAAAAATTTACTATAGAAAAGGCAATCCCTGGCGCAATTAAAATTTGCGACAGTAAGAAATTAATTTTTGAAAAATTTACTATAGAAAAGGCAATCCCTGGCGCAATTAAAACTTGCCACAGTAAAAAATTATTTTTTGCAAAATTTACTGTAGAAAAGGCAATCCCTGGAGCAATTAAAATTTGCGACAGTAAAAAATTTATTTTTGAAAAATTTACTATAGAAAAGGCAATCCCTGGCGCAATTAAAATTTGCGACAGTAAAAAATTAGTTTTTGAAAAATTTACTGTAGAAAAGGCAATCCCTGGCGTAATTAAAATTTGCGACAGTAAAAAATTTACTGTAGAAAAGGCAATCCCTGACGTATTTAAAATTTGCGACAGTAAAAAATTAGTTTTTGAAAAATTTACTGTAGAAAAGGCAATCCCTGGCGGATTTAAAATTTGCGACATTAAAAAATTAATTTGTGAAAAATTTACTATAGAAATGGCAATCCCTGGCGCAATTAAAATTTGCTACAGTAAAAAATTATTTTTTGCAAAATTTACTATAGAAAAGGCAATCCCTGGCGTATTTAAATTTTGCGACAGTTAAAAATTAATTTGTGAAAAATTTACTATAGAAAAGGCAATCCCTGGCGTAATTAAAATTTGCGACAGTAAAAAATTATTTTTTGCAAAACTTACTGTAGAAAAGGCAATCCCTGGCGGATTTAAAATTTGCGACAGTAGAAAATTATTTTTTGAAAAATTTACTGTAGAAAAGGGAATCCCTGGCGCAATTAAAATTTGCGACAGTAAAAAATTATTTTTTGAATAATTTACTGTAGAAAAGGCAATCCCTGGCATAATTAAAATTTTGGATAGTAAAAAATTAATTTTTGAAAAATTTACTATAGAAATGGCAATCCATGGCGTATTTAAAATTTGCGACAGTAAAAAATTATTTTTTGCAAATTTACTATAGAAAAGGCAATCCCTGGCGCAATTAAAATTTGCGACAGTAAAAAATTATTTTTTGCAAAATTTACTGTAGAAAAGGCAATCCCTGGCGCTATTAAAATTTGCGACAGTAAAAAATTATTTTTTTTCAAAATTTCCTATAGAAAAGGCAATCCCTGGCGTACTTAAAATTTGCGACAGTAAAAAATTATTTTTTGCAAAATTTACTATAGAAAAGGCAAATCCTGGCGCAATTAAAATTTGCGACAGTAAAAAATTAGTTTTTGAAAAATTTACTGTAGAAAAGGCAATCCCTGGCGTAATTAAAATTTGCGACAGTAAAAAATTTACTGTAGAAAAGGCAATCCCTGACGTATTTAAAATTTGCGACAGAAAAAAATTAGTTTTTGAAAAATTTACTGTAGAAAAGGCAATCCCTGGCGGATTTAAAATTTGCGACATTAAAAAATTAATTTGTGAAAAATTTACTATAGAAATGGCAATCCCTGGCGTAATTAAAATTTGCGACAGTAAAAAATAATTTTTTGAAAAGTTTACTGTAGAAAAGGCAATCCCTGACGCAATTATAATTTGCGACAGTAAAAAATTATTTTTTGAATAATTTACTATAGAAAAGGCAATCCCTGGCGCAAATAAAATTTGCGACAGTAAAAAATTAATTTTTGAAACATTTACTATAGAAAAGGCAGTCCCTGGCTTATTTAAAATTTGCGACAGTAAAAAATTAATTTTTGAAAAATTTACTATAGAAAGGGCAATCCCTGGCGCAATTAAAATTTGCTACAGTAAAAAATTATTTTTTGCAAAATTTACTATAGAAAAGGCAATCCCTGGCGTATTTAAATTTTGCGACAGTTAAAAATTAATTTGTGAAAAATTTACTATAGAAAAGGCAATCCCTGGCCTAATTAAAATTTGCGACAGTAAAAAATTATTTTTTGCAAAACTTACTGTAGAAAAGGCAATCCCTGGCGGATTTAAAATTTCCGACAGTAGAAAATTATTTTTTGAAGAATTTACTGTAGAAAAGGGAATCCCTGGCGCAATTAAAATTTGCGACAGTAAAAAATTATTTTTTGAATAATTTACTATAGAAAAGGCAATCCCTGGCATAATTAAAATTTTGGACAGTAAAAAATTAATTTTTGAAAAATTTACTATAGAAATGGCAATCCATGGCGTATTTAAAATTTGCGACAGTAAAAAATTATTTTTTGCAAATTTACTATAGAAAAGGCAATCCCTGGCGCAATTAAAATTTGCGACAGTAAAAAATTATTTTTTGCAAAATTTACTGTAGAAAAGGCAATCCCTGGCGCAATTAAAATTTGCGACAGTAAAAAATTATTTTTTTTCAAAATTTCCTATAGAAAAGGCAATCCCTGGCGTACTTAAAATTTGCGACAGTAAAAAATTATTTTTTGCAAAATTTACTATAGAAAAGGCAATCCCTGGCGCAATTAAAATTTGCGACAGTGAGAAATTAATTTTTGAAAAATTTACTATAGAAAAGGCAATCCCTGGCGCAATTAAAACTTGCGACAGTAAAAAATTATTTTTTGCAAAATTTACTGTAGAAAAGGCAATCCCTGGCGTATTTAAAATTTGCGACAGTATAAAATTATTTTTTGAATAATTTACTACAGAAGAGGCAATCCCTGGCGCAATTAAATTTGCGACAGTAAAAAATTATTTTTTGAATAATTTACTATAGAAAAGGCAATCCCTGGCGTAATTAAAATTTCCGACAGTAAAAAATTAATTTTTGAAAAATTTACTATAGAAAAGGGCAATCCCTGGCGCAATTAAAACTTGCGACAGTAAAAAATTATTTTTTGCAAAATTTACTGTAGAAAAGGCAATCCCTGGCGTATTTAAAATTTGCGCAAGTAAAAAATTAATTTTGAAAAATTTACTATAGAAAAGGCAATCCCTGGCGCAATTAAAATTTGCGACAGTAAGAAATTAATTTTTGAAAAATTTACTATAGAAAAGGCAATCCCCTGAAGCAATTAAAACTTGCGACAGTAAAAAATTATTTTTTGCATAATTTTCTGTAGAAAAGGCAATCCCTGCGTATTTAAAATTTGCGACAGTAAAAAATTAATTTTTGAAAAATTTACTATAGAAAAGGCAATCCCTGGCGCAATTAAAATTTGCGACAGTAAAAAATTATTTTTTTTCAAAATTTACTATAGAAAAGGCAATCCCTGGCGTATTTAAAATTTGCGACAGTAAAAAATTATTTTTTGCAAAATTTACTATAGAAAAGGCAATCCCTGGCGCAATTAAAATTTGCGACAGTAAGAAATTAATTTTTGAAAAATTTACTGTAGAAAAGGCAATCCCTGGCGGATTTAAAATTTGCGACAGTAAAAAATTAATTTGTGAAAAATTTACTACAGAAAAGGCAATCCCTGGCGTATTTAAAATTTGCGACAGTAAAAAATTATTTTTTTAAAAATTTACTGTAGAAAAGGCAATCCCTGACGCAATTAAAATTTGCGACAGTAAAAAATTATTTTTTTGAATAATTTACTACAGAAAAGGCAATCCCTGGCGGATGTAAAATTTGCGACAGTAAAAAATTATTTTTTGAATAATTTACTATAGAAAAGGCAATCCCTGGCGCAATTAAAATTTGCGACAGTAAAAAATTACTTTTTGCAAAATTTACTATAGAAGAGGCAATCACTGGCGTAATTGCGTAATTAAAATTTGCGACAGTAGTAAATTAATTTGTGAAAAATTTACTATAGAAAAGCCAATCCCTGGCGGATTTAAAATTTGCGACAGTAAAAAATTATTTTTTTTCAAAATTTACTATAGAAAAGGCAATCCCTGGCGTATTTAAAATTTGCGACAGTAAAAAATTATTTTTTGCAAAATTTACTATAGAAAAGGCAATCCCTGGCGCAATTAAAATTTGCGACAGTAAGAAATTAATTTTTGAAAAATTTACTGTAGAAAAGGCAATCCCTGGCGGATTTAAAATTTGCGACAGTAAAAAATTAATTTGTGAAAAATTTACTACAGAAAAGGCAATCCCTGGCGTATTTAAAATTTGCGACAGTAAAAAATTATTTTTTTAAAAATTTACTGTAGAAAAGGCAATCCCTGACGCAATTAAAATTTGCGACAGTAAAAAATTATTTTTTGAATAATTTACTACAGAAAAGGCAATCCCTGGCGGATGTAAAATTTGCGACAGTAAAAAATTATTTTTTTAAAAATTTACTGTAGAAAAGGCAATCCCTGACGCAATTAAAATTTGCGACAGTAAAAAATTATTTTTTGAATAATTTACTACAGAAAAGGCAATCCCTGGCGGATGTAAAATTTGCGACAGTAAAAAATTATTTTTTGAATAATTTACTATAGAAAAGGCAATCCCTGGCGCAATTAAAATTTGCGACAGTAAAAAATTACTTTTTGCAAAATTTACTATAGAAGAGGCAATCACTGGCGTAATTGCGTAATTAAAATTTGCGACAGTAGTAAATTAATTTGTGAAAAATTTACTATAGAAAAGCCAATCCCTGGCGGATTTAAAATTTGCGACAGTAAAAAATTAATTTTTGAAAAATTTACTATAGAAAAGGCAATCCCTGGCGTAATTAAAATTTGCGACAGTAAAAAATTAGTTTTTGAAAAATTTACTATAGAAAGGGCAATCCCTGGCGCAATTAAAATTTGCGACAGTAGAAAATTAATTTGTGAAAAATTTACTATAGAAAAGGCAATCCCTGGCGGATTTAAAATTTGCGACACTAAAAAATTAATTTTTGAAAAATTTACTATAGAAAAGGCAATCCCTGGCGCAATTAAAATTTGCGACAATAAAAAATTATTTTTTGAATAATTTACTGTAGAAAAGGCAATCCCTGGCGCAATTAAAATTTGCGACAGTAGAAAATTATTTTTTGAAAAATTTACTGTAGAAAAGGCAATCCCTGGCGTAATTAAAATTTGCGACAGCAAAAATTATTTGTTGAAAAATTTACTGTAGAAAAGGCAATCCCTGGCTTATTTAAAATTTGCGACAGTAAAAAATTAATTTGTGAAAAATTTACTATAGAAAAGGCAATCCCTGGCGCAATTAAAACTTGCGACAGTAAAAAATTAATTTTTGAAAAATTTACTATAGAAAAGGCAATCCGTGGCGCAATTAAAATTTGCGACAGTATAAAATTAATTTTTTTCAAAATTTACTATAGAAAAGGCAATCCCTGGCGTATTTAAAATTTGCGACAGTAAAAAATTATTTTTTGCAAAATTTACTATAGAAAAGGCAATCCCTGGCGCAATTAAAATTTGCGACAGTAAGAAATTAATTTTTGAAAAATTTACTGTAGAAATGGCAATCCCTGGCGGATTTAAAATTTGCGACAGTAAAAAATTAATTTGTGAAAAATTTACTACAGAAAAGGCAATCCCTGGCGTATTTAAAATTTGCGACAGTGAAAAATAATTTTTTTAAAAATTTACTGTAGAAAAGGCAATCCCTGGCGCAATTAAAATTTGCGACAGTAAAAAATTATTTTTTGAATAATTTACTACAGAAAAGGCAATCCCTGGCGGATTTAAAATTTGCGACAGTAAAAAATTATTTTTTGAATAATTTACTATAGAAAAGGCAATCCCTGGCGCAATTAAAATTTGCGACAGTAAAAAATTACTTTTTGCAAAATTTACTATAGAAGAGGCAATCACCGGCGTAATTGCGTAATTAAAATTTGCGACAGTAGTAAATTAATTTGTGAAAAATTTACTATAGAAAAGCCAATCCCTGGCGGATTTAAAATTTGCGACAGTAAAAAATCAATTTTTGAAAAATTTACTATAGAAAAGGCAATCCCTGGCGTAATTAAAATTTGCGACAGTAAAAAATTAGTTTTTGAAAAATTTACTATAGAAAGGGCAATCCCTGGCGCAATTAAAATTTGCGACAGTAGAAAATTAATTTGTGAAAAATTTACTATAGAAAAGGCAATCCCTGGCGGATTTAAAATTTGCGACACTAAAAAATTAATTTTTGAAAAATTTACTATAGAAAAGGCAATCCCTGGCGCAATTAAAATTTGCGACAATAAAAAATTATTTTTTGAATAATTTACTGTAGAAAAGGCAATCCCTGGCGCAATTAAAATTTGCGACAGTAGAAAATTATTTTTTGAAAAATTTACTGTAGAAAAGGCAATCCCTGGCGCAATTAAAATTTGCGACAGTAAAAAATTATTTTTTTGAAAAATTTACTGTAGAAAAGGCAATCCCTGGCGTATTTAAAATTTGCGACAGTAAAAAATTAATTTGTGAAAAATTTACTATAGAAAAGAGAAACCCTGGCGTATTTAAAATTTGCGACAGAAAAAAATTATTTTTTGAAAAATTTACTGTAGAAAAGGCAATCCCTGGCGCAATTAAAATTTGCGACAGTAGAAAATTATTTTTTGAAAAATTTACTGTAGAAATGGCAATCCCTGGCGTAATTAAAATTTGCGACATCAAAAATTATTTGTTGAAAAATTTACTTTAGAAAAGGCAATCCCTGGCTTATGTAAAATTTGCGACAGTAAAAAATTAATTTGTGATAAATTTACTAGAGAAAAGGCAATCCCTGGCGCAATTAAAACTTGCGACAGTAAAAAATTAATTTTTGAAAGATTTACTATAGAAAAGGCAATCCGTGGCGCAATTAAAATTTGCGACAGTATAAAATTAATTTTTGAAAAATTTACTGTGGAAAAGGCAATCCCTGGCGTAATTAAAATTTGCGACAGTAAAAAATTATTTTTTGCAAAATTTACTGTAGAAAATGCAATCCCTGGCGCAATTAAAATTTGCGACAGTAGAAAACTATTTTTTGAAAAATTTACTATAGAAAAGGCAATCCCTGGCGTAATTAAAATTTTCGACAGTAAAAAATTAATTTTTGAAAAATTTACTATAGAAAAGGCAATCCCTGGCGCAATTAAAATTTGCGACAGTAAAAAATTATTTTTTGCAAAATTTACTATAGAAAAGGCAATCCCTGGCGCAATTAAAATTTGCGACAGTAAAAAATTATTTTTTGAATAATTTACTATAGAAAAGGCAATCCCTGGCGCAATTAAAATTTGCGACAGTAAAAAATTAGTTTTTGAAAAATTTACTGTAGAAAAGGCAATCCCTGGCGTAATTAAAATTTGCGACAGTAAAAAATTAATTTGTGAAAAATTTACTGTAGAAAAGGCAATCCCTGGCGTATTTAAAATTTGCGACAGTAAAAAATTAATTTTTGAAAAATTTACTGCAGAAAAGGCAATCCATGGCGGATTTAAAATTTGCGACATTAAAAAATTAATTTGTGAAAAATTTACTATAGAAAAGGCAATCCCTGGCGTAATTAAAATTTGCGACAGTAAAAAATAATTTTTTGAAAAATTTACTGTAGAAAAGGCAATCCCTGGCGCAATTAAAATTTGCGACAGTAGAAAATTATCTTTTGAAAAATATACTATAGAAAAGGCAATCCCTGGCGGATATAAAATTTGCGACAGTAGAAAATTATTTTTTGAAAAATTTACTGTAGAAAATGCAATCCCTGGCGTATTTAAAATTTACGACAGTAAAAACTTAATTTGTGAAAAATTTACTATAGAAAAGGCAATCCCTGGCGTAATTAAAATTTTCGACAGTAAAAAAATAATTTTTGAAAAATTTAATATAGAAAAGGCAATCCCTGGCGCAATTAAAATTTGCCACAGTAAAGAATTATTTTTTGCAAAATTTACTATAGAAAAGGCAATCCCTGGCGCAATTAAAATTTGCGACAGTAAAAAATTATTTTTTGAATAATTTACTATAGAAGAGGCAATCCCTGGCGCAATTAAAATTTGCGACAGTAAAAAATTAGTTTTTGAAAAATTTACTGTAGAAAATGCAATCCCTGGCGTAATTAAAATTTGCGACAGTAAAAAATTAATTTGTGAAAAATTTACTGTAGAAAAGGCAATCCCTGGCGTATTTAAAATTTGCGACAGTAAAAAAATAGTTTTTGAAAAATTTACTGCAGAAAAGGCAATCCCTGGCGGATTTAAAATTTGCGACATTAAAAAATTAATTTGTGAAAAATTTACTATAGAAAAGGCAATCCCTGGCGTAATTAAAATTTGCGACAGTAAAAACTAATTTTTTGAAAAATTTACTGTAGAAAAGGCAATCTCTGGCGCAATTAAAATTTGCGACAGTAAAAAATTATTTTTTGAATAATTTACTACAGAAAAGTCAATCCCTGGCGCAATTAAAATTTGCGACAGTAAAAAATTAATTTTTGAAACATTTACTATAGAAAAGGCAGTCCCTGGCGTATTTAAAATTTGCGACAGTAAAAAATTAATTTTTGAAAAATTTACTATAGAAAGGGCAATCCCTGGCGCAATTAAAATTTGCGACAGTAAAAAATTATTTTTTGTAAAATTTACTATAGAAAGGCAATCCCTGGCGTATTTAAAATTTGCGACAGTTAAAAATTAATTTGTGAAAAATTTACTATAGAAAAGGCAATCCCTGGCGTAATTAAAATTTGCGACAGTAAAAAATTATTTTTGCAAAACTTACTGTAGAAAAGGCAATCCCTGGCGCAATTAAAATTTGCGACAGTAGAAACTTATTTTTTGAAAAATTTACTATAGAAAAGGCAATCCCTGGCGGATATAAAATTTGCGACAGCAGAAAATTATTTTTTGAAAAATTTACTGTAGAAAAGGCAATCCTTGGCGCAATTAAAATTTGCGACAGTAAAAAATTATTTTTTGAATATTTTACTATAGAAAAGGCAATCCCTGGCATAATTAAAATTTTCGACAGTAAAAAATTAATTTTTGAAAAATTTACTATAGAAAAGGTAATCCCTGGCGGAATTAAAATTTGCGACAGTAAAAAATTATTTTTTGCAAAATTTACTATAGAAAAGGCAATCCCTGGAGTATTTAAAATTTGCGACAGTAAAAAATTATTTTTTGCAAAATTTACTGTAGAAAAGGCAATCCTTGGTGCAATTAAAATTTGCGACAGTAGAAAATTATTTTTTGAAAAATTTACTATAGAAAAGGCAATCCCTGGCGGATTTAAAATATGCGACAGTAAAAAATTATTTTTTGAATAATTTACTATAGAAAAGGCAATCCCTGGCGCAATTAAAATTTGCGACAGTAAAAAATTATTTTTTGAATAATTTACTATAGAAAAGGCAATCCCTGGCGTAATTAAAATTTGCGACAGTAAAAAATTATTTTTTGGAAAATTTACTATAGAAAAGGCAATCCCTGGCGGATTTAAAATATGCGACAGTAAAAAATTAATTTTTGAAAAATTTACTATAGCAAAGGCAATCCCTGGCGTAATTAAAATTTGAGACAGTAAAAAATTATTTTTTGAAAAATTTACTATAGAAAAGGTAATCCCTGGTGCAATTAAAATTTGCGACAGTAAAAAATTATTTTTTGAATAATTTACTATAGAAAAGGCAATCCCTGGCGCAGTTAAAATTTGCGACAATAGAAATTTATTTTTTGTGAAATTTACTATAGAAAAGGCAATCCCTGGCGTAATTAAAATTTTCGACAGTAAAAAATTAATATTTGAAAAATTTACTATAGAAAAGGCAATCCCTGGCGCAATTAAAATTTGCGACAGTAAAAAATTAATTTTTGAAAAATTTACTATAGAAAAGGCAATCCCTGGCGCAATTAAAATTTGCGACAGTAAAAAATTTTTTTTTTTCAAAATTTACTATAGAAAATGCAATCCCTGTCGAATTTAAAATTTGCGACAGTAAAAAATTATTTTTTGCAAAATTTACTATAGAAAAGGCAATCCCTGGCGCAATTAAAATTTACGACAGTAAGAAATTAATTTTTGAAAAAGTTACTATAGAAAAGGCAATCCCTGGCGCAATTAAAACTTGCGACAGTAAAAAATTATTTTTTGCAAAATTTACTATAGAAAAGGCAATCCCTAGCGCAATTAAAATTTGCGACAATAAAAAATTATTTTTTTGAATAATTTACTGTAGAAAAGGCAAACCCTGGCGCAATTAAAATTTGCGACAGTAGAAAATTATTTTTTGAAAAATTTACTGTAGAAAAGGCAATCCCTGGCGCAATTAAAATTTGCGACAGTAAAAAATTATTTTTTGCAAAATTTACTATAGAAAAGGCAATCCCTGGCGCAATTAAAATTTGCGACAGTAAAAAATTATTTTTTGAATAATTTACTATAGAAAAGGCAATCCCTAGCGCAATTAAAATTTGCGACAGTAAAAAATTAGTTTTTGAAAAATTTACTATAGAAAAGGCAATCCCTGGCGTAATTAAAATTTGCGACAGTAAAAAATTAATTTTTGAAAAATTTACTGTAGAAAAGGCAATCCCTGGCGTATTTAAAATTTGCGACAGTAAAAAATTAGTTTTTGAAAAATTTACTATAGAAAAGGCAATCCCTGGCGGATTTAAAATTTGCGACATTAAAAAATTAATTTGTGAAAAATTTACTATAGAAAAGGCAATCCCTGGCGTAATTAAAATTTGCGACAGTAAAAAATAATTTTTTGAAAAATTTACTGTAGAAAAGGCATTCGCTGGCGCAATTAAAATTTGCGACAGTATAAAATTAATTTTTGAAAAATTTACTGTGGAAAAGGCAATCCCTGGCGTAATTAAAATTTGCGACAGTAAAAAATTATTTTTTGCAAAATTTACTGTAGAAAATGCAATCCCTGGCGCAATTAAAATTTGCGACAGTAGAGAACTATATTTTGAAAAATTTACTATAGGAAAGGCAATCCCTGGCGTAATTAAAATTTTCGACAGTAAAAAAATAATTTTTGAAAAATTTACTATAGAAAAGGCAATCCCTGGCGCAATTAAAATTTGCGACAGTAAAAAATTATTTTTTGCAAAATTTACTATAGAAAAGGCAATCCCTGGCGCAATTAAAATTTGCGACAGTAAAAAATTATTTTTTGAATAATTTACTATAGAAGAGGCAATCCCTGGCGCAATTAAAATTTGCGACAGTAAAAAATTAGTTTTTGAAAAATTTACTGTAGAAAAGGCAATCCCTGGCGTAATTAAAATTTGCGACAGTAAAAAATTAATTTTTGAAAAATTTACTGTAGAAAAGGCAATCCCTGGCGTATTTAAAATTTGCGACAGTAAAAAATTAGTTTTTGAAAAATTTACTGCAGAAAAGGCAATCCCTGGCGGATTTAAAATTTGCGACATTAAAAAATTAATTTGTGAAAAATTTACTATAGAAAAGGCAAACCCTGGCGTAATTAAAATTTGCGACAGTAAAAAATAATTTTTTGGAAAATTTACTGCAGAAAAGGCAATCCCTGGCGGATTTAAAATTTGCGACATTAAAAAATTAATTTGTGAAAAATTTACTATAGAAAAGGCAATCCCTGGCGTAATTAAAATTTGCGACAGTAAAAAATAATTTTTTGGAAAATTTACTGTAGAAAAGGCAATCCCTGGCGCAATTAAAATTTGCGACAGTAAAAAATTATTTTTTGAATAATTTACTATAGAAAAGGCAATCCCTGGCGCAATTAAAATTTGCGACAGTAAAAAATTAATTTTTGAAACATTTGCTATAGAAAAGGCAGTCCCTGGCGTATTTAAAATTTGCGTCAGTAAAAAATTAATTTTTGAAAAATTTACTACAGAAAGGGCAATCCCTGGCGCAATTAAAATTTGCGACAGTAAAAAATTATTTTTGCAAAACTTACTGTAGAAAAGGCAATCCCTGGCGCAATTAAAATTTGCGACAGTAGAAAATTATTTTTTGAAAAATTTACTATAGAAAAGGCAATCCCGGGCGGATATAAAATTTGCGACAGTAAAAAATTAGTTTTTGAAAAATTTACTGTAGAAAAGGCAATCCCTGGCGTAATTAAAATTTGCGACAGTAAAAAATTAATTTTTGAAAAATTTACTGTAGAAAAGGCAATCCCTGGCGTATTTAAAATTTGCGACAGTAAAAAATTAGTTTTTGAAAAATTTACTGCAGAAAAGGCAATCCCTGGCGGATTTAAAATTTGCGACATTAAAAAATTAATTTGTGAAAAATTTACTATAGAAAAGGCAATCCCTGGCGTAATTAAAATTTGCGACAGTAAAAAATAATTTTTTGGAAAATTTACTGTAGAAAAGGCAATCCCTGGCGCAATTAAAATTTGCGACAGTAAAAAATTATTTTTTGAATAATTTACTATAGAAAAGGCAATCCCTGGCGCAATTAAAATTTGCGACAGTAAAAAATTAATTTTTGAAACATTTGCTATAGAAAAGGCAGTCCCTGGCGTATTTAAAATTTGCGTCAGTAAAAAATTAATTTTTGAAAAATTTACTATAGAAAGGGCAATCCCTGGCGCAATTAAAATTTGCGACAGTAAAAAATTATTTTTGCAAAACTTACTGTAGAAAAGGCAATCCCGGGCGGATATAAAATTTGCGACAGTAGAAAATTATTTTTTGAAAAATTTACTGTAGAAAAGGCAATCCTTGGCGCATTTAAAATTTGCGACAGTAAAAAATTATTTTTTGAATAATTTACTATAGAAAAGGCAATCCCTGGCATAATTAAAATTTTCGACAGTAAAAAATTAATTTTTGAAAAATTTACTATAGAAAAGGTAATCCCTGGCGGAATTAAAATTTGCGACAGTAAAAAATTATTTTTTGCAAAATTTACTATAGAAAAGGCAATCCCTTTTGCAATTAAAATTTGCGACAGTAAAAAATTATTTTTTGCAAAATTCACTGTAGAAAAGGCAATCCCTGGCGCAATTAAAATTTGCGACAGTAGAAAATTATTTTTTGAAAAATTTACTATAGAAAAGGCAATCCCTGGCGGATTTAAAATATGCGACAGTAAAAAATTTTTTTTTGAATAATTTACTATAGAAAAGGCAATCCCTGGCGCAATTAAAATTTGCGACAGTAAAAAATTATTTTTTGAATAATTTACTATAGAAAAGGCAATCCCTGGCGTAATTAAAATTTGAGACAGTAAAAAATTATTTTTTGAAAAATTTACTGTAGAAAAGGCAATCCCTGGCGCAATTAAAATTTGCGACAGTAAAAAATTATTTTTTTGCAAAATTTACTATAGAAAAGGCAATCCCTGGCGCAATTAAAATTTGCGACAGTAAAAAATTATTTTTTGAATAATTTACTATAGAAAAGGCAATCCCTGGCGCAATTAAAATTTGCGACAGTAAAAAATTAGTTTTTGAAAAATTTACTGTAGAAAAGGCAATCCCTGGCGTAATTAAAATTTGCGACAGTAAAAAATTAATTTTTGAAAAATTTACTGTAGAAAAGGCAATCCCTGGCGTATTTAAAATTTGCGACAGTAAAAAATTAGTTTTTGAAAAATTTACTATAGAAAAGGCAATCCCTGGCGGATTTAAAATTTGCGACATTAAAAAATTAATTTGTGAAAAATTTACTATAGAAAAGGCAATCCCTGGCGTAATTAAAATTTGCGACAGTAAAAAATAATTTTTTGAAAATTTACTGTAGAAAAGGCATTCGCTGGCGCAATTAAAATTTGCGACAGTATAAAATTAATTTTTCAAAAATTTACTGTGGAAAAGGCAATCCCTGCCGTAATTAAAATTTGCGACAGTAAAAAATTATTTTTTGCAAAATTTACTGTAGAAAATGCAATCCCTGGCGCAATTAAAATTTGCGACAGTAGAGAACTATATTTTGAAAAAACTATAGAAAAGGCAATCCCTGGCGTAATTAAATTTTCGACAGTAAAAAAATAATTTTTGAAAAATTTACCATAGAAAAGGCAATCCCTGGCGCAATTAAAATTTGCGACAGTAAAAAATTATTTTTTGCAAAATTTACTATAGAAAAGGCAATCCCTGGCGCAATTAAAATTTGCGACAGTAAAAAATTATTTTTTGAATAATTTACTATAGAAAAGGCAATCCCTGGCGCAATTAAAATTTGCGACAGTAAAAAATTAGTTTTTGAAAAATTTACTGTAGAAAAGGCAATCCCTGGCGTAATTAAAATTTGCGACAGTAAAAAATTAATTTTTGAAAAATTTACTGTAGAAAAGGCAATCCCTGGCGTATTTAAAATTTGCGACAGTAAAAAATTAGTTTTTGAAAAATTTACTGCAGAAAAGGCAATCCCTGGCGGATTTAAAATTTGCGACATTAAAAAATTAATTTGTGAAAAAT
This sequence comes from Dioctria linearis, assembly GCA_963930735.1. Classification (NCBI taxonomy): domain Eukaryota; kingdom Metazoa; phylum Arthropoda; class Insecta; order Diptera; family Asilidae; genus Dioctria; species Dioctria linearis. The sequence goes on from CAWVNZ010001244.1 coordinate 106,018, forward strand.
TTACTATAGAAAAGGCAATCCCTGGCGTAATTAAAATTTGCGACAGTAAAAAATAATTTTTTGGAAAATTTACTGCAGAAAAGGCAATCCCTGGCGGATTTAAAATTTGCGACATTAAAAAATTAATTTGTGAAAAATTTACTATAGAAAAGGCAATCCCTGGCGTAATTAAAATTTGCGACAGTAAAAAATAATTTTTTGGAAAATTTACTGTAGAAATGGCAATCCCTGGCGCAATTAAAATTTGCGACAGTAAAAAATTATTTTTTGAATAATTTACTATAGAAAAGGCAATCCCTGGCGCAATTAAAATTTGCGACAGTAAAAAATTAATTTTTGAAACATTTGCTATAGAAAAGGCAGTTCCTGGCGTATTTAAAATTTGCGTCAGTAAAAAATTAATTTTTGAAAAATTTACTATAGAAAGGGCAATCCCTGGCGCAATTAAAATTTGCGACAGTAAAAAATTATTTTTGCAAAACTTACTGTAGAAAAGGCAATCCCTGGCGCAATTAAAATTTGCGACAGTAGAAAATTATTTTTTGAAAAATTTACTATAGAAAAGGCAATCCCGGGCGGATATAAAATTTGCGACAGTAAAAAATTAGTTTTTGAAAAATTTACTGTAGAAAAGGCAATCCCTGGCGTAATTAAAATTTGCGACAGTAAAAAATTATTTTTTGCAAAATTTACTATAGAAAAGCAATCCCTTTTGCAATTAAAATTTGCGACAGTAAAAAATTATTTTTTGCAAAATTCACTGTAGAAAAGGCAATCCCTGGCGCAATTAAAATTTGCCACAGTAGAAAATTATTTTTTGAAAAATTTACTATAGAAAAGGCAATCCCTGGCGGATTTAAAATATGCGACAGTAAAAAATTATTTTTTGAATAATTTACTATAGAAAAGGCAATCCCTGGCGCAATTAAAATTTGCGACAGTAAAAAATTATTTTTTGAATAATTTACTATAGAAAAGGCAATCCCTGGCGTAATTAAAATTTGAGACAGTAAAAAATTATTTTTTGAAAAATTTACTGTAGAAAAGGCAATCCCTGGCGCAATTAAATTTGCGACAGTAAAAAATTATTTTTGCAAAATTTACTATAGAAAAGGCAATCCCTGGCGCAATTAAAATTTGCGACAGTAAAAAATTATTTTTTGAATAATTTACTATAGAAAAGGCAATCCCTGGCGCAATTAAAATTTGCGACAGTAAAAAATTAGTTTTTGAAAAATTTACTGTAGAAAAGGCAATCCCTGGCGTAATTAAAATTTGCGACAGTAAAAAATTAATTTTTGAAAAATTTACTGTAGAAAAGGCAATCCCTGGCGTATTTAAAATTTGCGACAGTAAAAAATTAGTTTTTGAAAATTTACTATAGAAAAGGCAATCCCTGGCGGATTTAAAATTTGCGACATTAAAAAATTAATTTGTGAAAAATTTACTATAGAAAAGGCAATCCCTGGCGTAATTAAAATTTGCGACAGTAAAAAATAATTTTTTGAAAATTTACTGTAGAAAAGGCATTCGCTGGCGCAATTAAAATTTGCGACAGTATAAAATTAATTTTTGAAAAATTTACTGTGGAAAAGGCAATCCCTGGCGTAATTAAAATTTGCGACAGTAAAAAATTATTTTTTGCAAAATTTACTGTAGAAAATGCAATCCCTGGCGCAATTAAAATTTGCGACAGTAGAGAACTATATTTTGAAAAATTTACTATAGAAGAGGCAATCCCTGGCGCAATTAAAATTTGCGACAGTAAAAAATTAGTTTTTGAAAAATTTACTGTAGAAAAGGCAATCCCTGGCGTAATTAAAATTTGCGACAGTAAAAAATTAATTTTTGAAAAATTTACTGTAGAAAAGGCAATCCCTGGCGTATTTAAAATTTGCGACAGTAAAAAATTAGTTTTTGAAAATTTACTGCAGAAAAGGCAATCCCTGGCGGATTTAAAATTTGCGACATTAAAAAATTAATTTGTGAAAAATTTACTATAGAAAAGGCAAACCCTGGCGTAATTAAAATTTGCGACAGTAAAAAATAATTTTTTGGAAAATTTACTGCAGAAAAGGCAATCCCTGGCGGATTTAAAATTTGCAACATTAAAAAATTAATTTGTGAAAAATTTACTATAGAAAAGGCAATCCCTGGCGTAATTAAAATTTGCGACAGTAAAAAATAATTTTTTGGAAAATTTACTGTAGAAAAGGCAATCCCTGGCGCAATTAAAATTTGCGACAGTAAAAAAATTATTTTTTGAATAATTTACTATAGAAAAGGCAATCCCTGGCGCAATTAAAATTTGCGACAGTAAAAAATTAATTTTTGAAACATTTGCTATAGAAAAGGCAGTCCCTGGCGTATTTAAAATTTGCGTCAGTAAAAAATTAATTTTTGAAAAATTTACTACAGAAAGGGCAATCCCTGGCGCAATTAAAATTTGCGACAGTAAAAAATTATTTTTGCAAAACTTACTGTAGAAAAGGCAATCCCTGGCGCAATTAAAATTTGCGACAGTAGAAAATTATTTTTTGAAAAATTTACTATAGAAAAGGCAAATCCCGGGCGGATATAAAATTTGCGACAGTAAAAAATTAGTTTTTGAAAAATTTACTGTAGAAAAGGCAATCCTGGCGTAATTAAAATTTGCGACAGTAAAAATTAATTTTTGAAAAATTTACTGTAGAAAAGGCAATCCCTGGCGTATTTAAAATTTGCGACAGTAAAAAATTAGTTTTTGAAAAATTTACTGCAGAAAGGCAATCCCTGGCGGATTTAAAATTTGCGACATTAAAAAATTAATTTGTGAAAAATTTACTATAGAAAAGGCAATCCCTGGCGTAATTAAAATTTGCGACAGTAAAAAATAATTTTTGGAAAATTTACTGTAGAAAAGGCAATCCCTGGCGCAATTAAAATTTGCGACAGTAAAAAATTATTTTTTGAATAATTTACTATAGAAAAGGCAATCCCTGGCGCAATTAAAATTTGCGACAGTAAAAAATTAATTTTTGAAACATTTGCTATAGAAAAGGCAGTCCCTGGCGTATTTAAAATTTGCGTCAGTAAAAAATTAATTTTTGAAAAATTTACTATAGAAAGGGCAATCCCTGGCGCAATTAAAATTTGCGACAGTAAAAAATTATTTTTGCAAAACTTACTGTAGAAAAGGCAATCCCTGGCGCAATAAAATTTTGCGACAGTAGAAAATTATTTTTTGAAAAATTTACTATAGAAAAGGCAATCCCGGGCGGATATAAAATTTGCGACAGTAGAAAATTATTTTTTGAAAAATTTACTGTAGAAAAGGCAATCCTTGGCGCATTTAAAATTTGCGACAGTAAAAAATTATTTTTTGAATAATTTACTATAGAAAAGGCAATCCCTGGCATAATTAAAATTTTCGACAGTAAAAAATTAATTTTTGAAAAATTTACTATAGAAAAGGTAATCCCTGGCGGAATTAAAATTTGCGACAGTAAAAAATTATTTTTTGCAAAATTTACTATAGAAAAGGCAATCCCTTTTGCAATTAAAATTTGCGACAGTAAAAAATTATTTTTTGCAAAATTCACTGTAGAAAAGGCAATCCCTGGCGCAATTAAAATTTGCGACAGTAGAAAATTATTTTTTGAAAAATTTACTATAGAAAAGGCAATCCCTGGCGGATTTAAAATATGCGACAGTAAAAAATTTTTTTTTGAATAATTTACTATAGAAAAGGCAATCCCTGGCGCAATTAAAATTTGCGACAGTAAAAAATTATTTTTTGAATAATTTACTATAGAAAAGGCAATCCCTGGCGTAATTAAAATTTGAGACAGTAAAAAATTATTTTTTGAAAAATTTACTGTAGAAAAGGCAATCCCTGGCGCAATTAAAATTTGCGACAGTAAAAAATTATTTTTTGCAAAATTTACTATAGAAAAGGCAATCCCTGGCGCAATTAAAATTTGCGACAGTAAAAAATTATTTTTTGAATAATTTACTATAGAAAAGGCAATCCCTGGCGCAATTAAAATTTGCGACAGTAAAAAATTAGTTTTTGAAAAATTTACTGTAGAAAAGGCAATCCCTGGCGTAATTAAAATTTGCGACAGTAAAAAATTAATTTTTGAAAAATTTACTGTAGAAAAGGCAATCCCTGGCGTATTTAAAATTTGCGACAGTAAAAAATTAGTTTTTGAAAAATTTACTATAGAAAAGGCAATCCCTGGCGGATTTAAAATTTGCGACATTAAAAAATTAATTTGTGAAAAATTTACTATAGAAAAGGCAATCCCTGGCGTAATTAAAATTTGCGACAGTAAAAAATAATTTTTTGAAAATTTACTGTAGAAAAGGCATTCGCTGGCGCAATTAAAATTTGCGACAGTATAAAATTAATTTTTGAAAAATTTACTGTGGAAAAGGCAATCCCTGGCGTAATTAAAATTTGCGACAGTAAAAAATTATTTTTTGCAAAATTTACTGTAGAAAATGCAATCCCTGGCGCAATTAAAATTTGCGACAGTAGAGAACTATATTTTGAAAAATTTACTATAGAAAAGGCAATCCCTGGCGTAATTAAAATTTTCGACAGTAAAAAAATAATTTTTGAAAAATTTACCATAGAAAAGGCAATCCCTGGCGCAATTAAAATTTGCGACAGTAAAAAATTATTTTTTGCAAAATTTACTATAGAAAAGGCAATCCCTGGCGCAATTAAAATTTGCGACAGTAAAAAATTATTTTTTGAATAATTTACTATAGAAAAGGCAATCCCTGGCGCAATTAAAATTTGCGACAGTAAAAAATTAGTTTTTGAAAAATTTACTGTAGAAAAGGCAATCCCTGGCGTAATTAAAATTTGCGACAGTAAAAAATTAATTTTTGAAAAATTTACTGTAGAAAAGGCAATCCCTGGCGTATTTAAAATTTGCGACAGTAAAAAATTAGTTTTTGAAAAATTTACTGCAGAAAAGGCAATCCCTGGCGGATTTAAAATTTGCGACATTAAAAAATTAATTTGTGAAAAATTTACTATAGAAAAGGCAATCCCTGGCGTAATTAAAATTTGCGACAGTAAAAAATAATTTTTTGGAAAATTTACTGCAGAAAAGGCAATCCCTGGTGGATTTAAAATTTGCGACATTAAAAAATTAATTTGTGAAAAATTTACTATAGAAAAGGCAATCCCTGGCGTAATTAAAATTTGCGACAGTAAAAAATAATTTTTTGGAAAATTTACTGTAGAAATGGCAATCCCTGGCGCAATTAAAATTTGCGACAGTAAAAAATTATTTTTTGAATAATTTACTATAGAAAAGGCAATCCCTGGCGCAATTAAAATTTGCGACAGTAAAAAATTAATTTTTGAAACATTTGCTATAGAAAAGGCAGTCCCTGGCGTATTTAAAATTTGCGTCAGTAAAAAATTAATTTTTGAAAAATTTACTATAGAAAGGGCAATCCCTGGCGCAATTAAAATTTGCGACAGTAAAAAATTATTTTTGCAAAACTTACTGTAGAAAAGGCAATCCCTGGCGCAATTAAAATTTGCGACAGTAGAAAATTATTTTTTGAAAAATTTACTATAGAAAAGGCAATCCCGGGCGGATATAAAATTTGCGACAGTAAAAAATTAGTTTTTGAAAAATTTACTGTAGAAAAGGCAATCCCTGGCGTAATTAAAATTTGCGACAGTAAAAAATTATTTTTTGCAAAATTTACTATAGAAAAGCAATCCCTTTTGCAATTAAAATTTGCGACAGTAAAAAATTATTTTTTGCAAAATTCACTGTAGAAAAGGCAATCCCTGGCGCAATTAAAATTTGCGACAGTAGAAAATTATTTTTTGAAAAATTTACTATAGAAAAGGCAATCCCTGGCGGATTTAAAATATGCGACAGTAAAAAATTATTTTTTGAATAATTTACTATAGAAAAGGCAATCCCTGGCGCAATTAAAATTTGCGACAGTAAAAAATTATTTTTTGAATAATTTACTATAGAAAAGGCAATCCCTGGCGTAATTAAAATTTGAGACAGTAAAAAATTATTTTTTGAAAAATTTACTGTAGAAAAGGCAATCCCTGGCGCAATTAAAATTTGCGACAGTAAAAAATTATTTTTTGCAAAATTTACTATAGAAAAGGCAATCCCTGGCGCAATTAAAATTTGCGACAGTAAAAAATTATTTTTTGAATAATTTACTATAGAAAAGGCAATCCCTGGCGCAATTAAAATTTGCGACAGTAAAAAATTAGTTTTTGAAAAATTTACTGTAGAAAAGGCAATCCCTGGCGTAATTAAAATTTGCGACAGTAAAAAATTAATTTTTGAAAAATTTACTGTAGAAAAGGCAATCCCTGGCGTATTTAAAATTTGCGACAGTAAAAAATTAGTTTTTGAAAAATTTACTATAGAAAAGGCAATCCCTGGCGGATTTAAAATTTGCGACATTAAAAAATTAATTTGTGAAAAATTTACTATAGAAAAGGCAATCCCTGGCGTAATTAAAATTTGCGACAGTAAAAAATAATTTTTTGAAAATTTACTGTAGAAAAGGCATTCGCTGGCGCAATTAAAATTTGCGACAGTATAAAATTAATTTTTGAAAAATTTACTGTGGAAAAGGCAATCCCTGGCGTAATTAAAATTTGCGACAGTAAAAAATTATTTTTTGCAAAATTTACTGTAGAAAATGCAATCCCTGGCGCAATTAAAATTTGCGACAGTAGAGAACTATATTTTGAAAAATTTACTATAGAAAAGGCAATCCCTGGCGTAATTAAAATTTTCGACAGTAAAAAAATAATTTTTGAAAAATTTACTATAGAAAAGGCAATCCCTGGCGCAATTAAAATTTGCGACAGTAAAAAATTATTTTTTGCAAAATTTACTATAGAAAAGGCAATCCCTGGCGCAATTAAAATTTGCGACAGTAAAAAATTATTTTTTGAATAATTTACTATAGAAAAGGCAATCCCTGGCGCAATTAAAATTTGCGACAGTAAAAAATTAGTTTTTGAAAAATTTACTGTAGAAAAGGCAATCCCTGGCGTAATTAAAATTTGCGACAGTAAAAAATTAATTTTTGAAAAATTTACTGTAGAAAAGGCAATCCCTGGCGTATTTAAAATTTGCGACAGTAAAAAATTAGTTTTTGAAAAATTTACTGCATAAAAGGCAATCCCTGGCGGATTTAAAATTTGCGACATTAAAAAATTAATTTGTGAAAAATTTACTATAGAAAAGGCAATCCCTGGCGTAATTAAAATTTGCGACAGTAAAAAATAATTTTTTGGAAAATTTACTGCAGAAAAGGCAATCCCTGGCGGATTTAAAATTTGCGACATTAAAAAATTAATTTGTGAAAAATTTACTATAGAAAAGGCAATCCCTGGCGTAATTAAAATTTGCGACAGTAAAAAATAATTTTTTGGAAAATTTACTGTAGAAATGGCAATCCCTGGCGCAATTAAAATTTGCGACAGTAAAAAATCATTTTTTGAATAATTTACTATAGAAAAGGCAATCCCTGGCGCAATTAAAATTTGCGACAGTAAAAAATTAATTTTTGAAACATTTGCTATAGAAAAGGCAGTCCCTGGCGTATTTAAAATTTGCGTCAGTAAAAAATTAATTTTTGAAAAATTTACTATAGAAAGGGCAATCCCTGGCGCAATTAAAATTTGCGACAGTAAAAAATTATTTTTGCAAAACTTACTGTAGAAAAGGCAATCCCTGGCGCAATTAAAATTTGCGACAGTAGAAAATTATTTTTTGAAAAATTTACTATAGAAAAGGCAATCCCGGGCGGATATAAAATTTGCGACAGTAAAAAATTAGTTTTTGAAAAATTTACTGTAGAAAAGGCAATCCCTGGCGTAATTAAAATTTGCGACAGTAAAAAATTATTTTTTGCAAAATTTACTATAGAAAAGGCAATCCCTTTTGCAATTAAAATTTGCGACAGTAAAAAATTATTTTTTGCAAAATTCACTGTAGAAAAGGCAATCCCTGGCGCAATTAAAATTTGCGACAGTAGAAAATTATTTTTTGAAAAATTTACTATAGAAAAGGCAATCCCTGGCGGATTTAAAATATGCGACAGTAAAAAATTATTTTTTGAATAATTTACTATAGAAAAGGCAATCCCTGGCGCAATTAAAATTTGCGACAGTAAAAAATTATTTTTTGAATAATTTACTATAGAAAAGGCAATCCCTGGCGTAATTAAAATTTGAGACAGTAAAAAATTATTTTTTGAAAAATTTACTGTAGAAAAGGCAATCCCTGGCGCAATTAAAATTTGCGACAGTAAAAAATTATTTTTTGCAAAATTTACTATAGAAAAGGCAATCCCTGGCGCAATTAAAATTTGCGACAGTAAAAAATTATTTTTTGAATAATTTACTATAGAAAAGGCAATCCCTGGCGCAATTAAAATTTGCGACAGTAAAAAATTAGTTTTTGAAAAATTTACTGTAGAAAAGGCAATCCCTGGCGTAATTAAAATTTGCGACAGTAAAAAATTAATTTTTGAAAAATTTACTGTAGAAAAGGCAATCCCTGGCGTATTTAAAATTTGCGACAGTAAAAAATTAGTTTTTGAAAAATTTACTATAGAAAAGGCAATCCCTGGCGGATTTAAAATTTGCGACATTAAAAAATTAATTTGTGAAAAATTTACTATAGAAAAGGCAATCCCTGGCGTAATTAAAATTTGCGACAGTAAAAAATAATTTTTTGAAAATTTACTGTAGAAAAGGCATTCGCTGGCGCAATTAAAATTTGCGACAGTATAAAATTAATTTTTGAAAAATTTACTGTGGAAAAGGCAATCCCTGGCGTAATTAAAATTTGCGACAGTAAAAAATTATTTTTTGCAAAATTTACTGTAGAAAATGCAATCCCTGGCGCAATTAAAATTTGCGACAGTAGAGAACTATATTTTGAAAAATTTACTATAGAAAAGGCAATCCCTGGCGTAATTAAAATTTTCGACAGTAAAAAAATAATTTTTGAAAAATTTACTATAGAAAAGGCAATCCCTGGCGCAATTAAAATTTGCGACAGTAAAAAATTATTTTTTGCAAAATTTACTATAGAAAAGGCAATCCCTGGCGCAATTAAAATTTGCGACAGTACAAAATTATTTTTTGAATAATTTACTATAGAAAAGGCAATCCCTGGCGCAATTAAAATTTGCGACAGTAAAAAATTAGTTTTTGAAAAATTTACTGTAGAAAAGGCAATCCCTGGCGTAATTAAAATTTGCGACAGTAAAAAATTAATTTTTGAAAAATTTACTGTAGAAAAGGCAATCCCTGGCGTATTTAAAATTTGCGACAGTAAAAAATTAGTTTTTGAAAAATTTACTGCAGAAAAGGCAATCCCTGGCGGATTTAAAATTTGCGACATTAAAAAATTAATTTGTGAAAAATTTACTATAGAAAAGGCAATCCCTGGCGTAATTAAAATTTGCGACAGTAAAAAATAATTTTTTGGAAAATTTACTGCAGAAAAGGCAATCCCTGGCGGATTTAAAATTTGCGACATTAAAAAATTAATTTGTGAAAAATTTACTATAGAAAAGGCAATCCCTGGCGTAATTAAAATTTGCGACAGTAAAAAATAATTTTTTGGAAAATTTACTGTAGAAATGGCAATCCCTGGCGCAATTAAAATTTGCGACAGTAAAAAATTATTTTTTGAATAATTTACTATAGAAAAGGCAATCCCTGGCGCAATTAAAATTTGCGACAGTAAAAAATTAATTTTTGAAACATTTGCTATAGAAAAGGCAGTCCCTGGCGTATTTAAAATTTGCGTCAGTAAAAAATTAATTTTTGAAAAATTTACTATAGAAAGGGCAATCCCTGGCGCAATTAAAATTTGCGACAGTAAAAAATTATTTTTGCAAAACTTACTGTAGAAAAGGCAATCCCTGGCGCAATTAAAATTTGCGACAGTAGAAAATTATTTTTTGAAAAATTTACTATAGAAAAGGCAATCCCGGGCGGATATAAAATTTGCGACAGTAAAAAATTAGTTTTTGAAAAATTTACTGTAGAAAAGGCAATCCCTGGCGTAATTAAAATTTGCGACAGTAAAAAATTAATTTTTGAAAAATTTACTGTAGAAAAGGCAATCCCTGGCGTATTTAAAATTTGCGACAGTAAAAAATTAGTTTTTGAAAAATTTACTGCAGAAAAGGCAATCCCTGGCGGATTTAAAATTTGCGACATTAAAAAATTAATTTGTGAAAAATTTACTATAGAAAAGGCAATCCCTGGCGTAATTAAAATTTGCGACAGTAAAAAATAATTTTTTGGAAAATTTACTGTAGAAAAGGCAATCCCTGGCGCAATTAAAATTTGCGACAGTAAAAAATTATTTTTTGAATAATTTACTATAGAAAAGGCAATCCCTGGCGCAATTAAAATTTGCGACAGTAAAAAATTAATTTTTGAAACATTTGCTATAGAAAAGGCAGTCCCTGGCGTATTTAAAATTTGCGTCAGTAAAAAATTAATTTTTGAAAAATTTACTATAGAAAGGGCAATCCCTGGCGCAATTAAAATTTGCGACAGTAAAAAATTATTTTTGCAAAACTTACTGTAGAAAAGGCAATCCCTGGCGCAATTAAAATTTGCGACAGTAGAAAATTATTTTTTGAAAAATTTACTATAGAAAAGGCAATCCCGGGCGGATATAAAATTTGCGACAGTAGAAAATTATTTTTTGAAAAATTTACTGTAGAAAAGGCAATCCTTGGCGCATTTAAAATTTGCGACAGTAAAAAATTATTTTTTGAATAATTTACTATAGAAAAGGCAATCCCTGGCATAATTAAAATTTTCGACAGTAAAAAATTAATTTTTGAAAAATTTACTATAGAAAAGGTAATCCCTGGCGGAATTAAAATTTGCGACAGTAAAAAATTATTTTTTGCAAAATTTACTATAGAAAAGGCAATCCCTTTCGCAATTAAAATTTGCGACAGTAAAAAATTATTTTTTGAAAAATTCACTGTAGAAAAGGCAATCCCTGGCGCAATTAAAATTTGCGACAGTAGAAAATTATTTTTTGAAAAATTTACTATAGAAAAGGCAATCCCTGGCGGATTTAAAATATGCGACAGTAAAAAATTATTTTTTGAATAATTTACTATAGAAAAGGCAATCCCTGGCGCAATTAAAATTTGCGACAGTAAAAAATTATTTTTTGAATAATTTACTATAGAATAGGCAATCCCTGGCGTAATTAAAATTTGAGACAGTAAAAAATTATTTTTTGCAAAATTTACTATAGAAAAGGCAATCCCTGGCGTAATTAAAATTTGCGACAGTAAAAAATTAATTTGTGAAAAATTTACTGTAGAAAAGGCAATCCCTGGCGTATTTAAAATTTGCGACAGTAAAAAATTAATTTTTGAAAAATTTACTGCAGAAAAGGCAATCCATGGCGGATTTAAAATTTGCGACATTAAAAAATTAATTTGTGAAAAATTTACTATAGAAAAGGCAATCCCTGGCGTAATTAAAATTTGCGACAGTAAAAAATTAATTTGTGAAAAATTTACTGTAGAAAAGGCAATCCCTGGCGTATTTAAAATTTGCGACAGTAAAAAATTAGTTTTTGAAAAATTTACTGCAGAAAAGGCAATGCCTGGCGGATTTAAAATTTGCGACATTAAAAAATTAATTTGTGTAAAATTTACTATAGAAAAGGCAATCCCTGGCGTAATTAAAATTTGCGACAGTAAAAACTAATTTTTTGAAAAATTTACTGTAGAAAAGGCAATTCTCTGGCGCAATTAAAATTTGCGACAGTAAAAAATTATTTTTTGAATAATTTTACTACAGAAAAGGCAATCCTGGCGCAATTAAAATTTGCGACAGTAAAAAATTAATTTTTGAAACATTTACTATAGAAAAGGCAGTCCCTGGCGTATTTAAAATTTGCGACAGTAAAAAATTAATTTTTGAAAAATTTACTATAGAAAGGGCAATCCCTGGCGCAATTAAAATTTGCGACAGTAAAAAATTATTTTTTGTAAAATTTACTATAGAAAGGCAATCCCTGGCGTATTTAAAATTTGCGACAGTTAAAAATTAATTTGTGAAAAATTTACTATAGAAAAGGCAATCCCTGGCGTAATTAAATTTGCGACAGTAAAAAATTATTTTTGCAAAACTTACTGTAGAAAAGGCAATCCCTGGCGCAATTAAAATTTGCGACAGTAGAAACTTATTTTTTGAAAAATTTACCTGTAGAAAAGGCAATCCTTGGTGCAATTAAAATTTGCGACAGTAGAAAATTATTTTTTGAAAAATTTACTATATAAAAGGCAATCCCTGGCGGATTTAAAATATGCGACAGTAAAAAAATTATTTTTTTGAATAATTTACTATAGAAAAGGCAATCCCTGGCGCAATTAAAATTTGCGACAGTAAAAAATTATTTTTTGAATAATTTACTATAGAAAATGCAATCCCTGGCGTAATTAAAATTTGCGACAGTAAAAAATTATTTTTTGCAAAATTTACTATAGAAAAGGCAATCCCTGGCGGATTTAAAATATGCGACGGAAAAAAAATTAATTTTTGAAAAATTTACTATAGCAAAGGCAATCCCTGGCGTAATTAAAATTTGAGACAGTAAAAAATTATTTTTTGAAAAATTTACTATAGAAAAGGTAATCCCTGGTGCAATTAAAAATTTGCGACAGTAAAAAATTATTTTTTGAATAATTTACTATAGAAAAGGCAATCCATGGCGCAGTTAAAATTTGCGACAGTAGAAATTTATTTTTTGTGAAATTTACTATAGAAAAGGCAATCCTTGGTGCAATTAAAATTTGCGACAGTAGAAAATTATTTTTTGAAAAATTTACTATATAAAAGGCAATCCCTGGCGATTTAAAATATGCGACAGTAAAAAATTATTTTTTTGAATAATTTACTATAGAAAAGGCAATCCCTGCGCAATTAAAATTTGCGACAGTAAAAAATTATTTTTTGAATAATTTACTATAGAAAATGCAATCCCTGGCGTAATTAAAATTTGCGACAGTAAAAAATTATTTTTTGCAAAATTTACTATAGAAAAGGCAATCCCTGGCGGATTTAAAATATGCGACGGTAAAAAATTAATTTTTTGAAAAATTTACTATAGCAAAGGCAATCCCTGGCGTAATTAAAATTTGAGACAGTAAAAAATTATTTTTTGAAAAATTTACTATAGAAAAGGTAATCCCTGGTGCAATTAAAATTTGCGACAGTAAAAAATTATTTTTTGAATAATTTACTATAGAAAAGGCAATCCCTGGCGCAGTTAAAATTTGCGACAGTAGAAATTTATTTTTTGTGAAATTTACTATAGAAAAGGCAATCCCTGGCGTAATTAAAATTTTCGACAGTAAAAAATTAATATTTGAAAAATTTACTATAGAAAAGGCAATCCCTGGCGCAATTAAAATTTGCGACAGTAAAAAATTAATTTTTGAAAAATTTACTATAGAAAAGGCAATCCCTGGCGCAATTGCGACAGTAAAAAATTATTTTTTTTCAAAATTTACTATAGAAAATGCAATCCCTGGCGAATTTAAAATTTGCGACAGTAAAAAATTATTTTTTGCAAAATTTACTATACGAAAGGCAATCCCTGGCGCAATTAAAATTTGCGACAGTAAGAAATTAATTTTTGAAAAAGTTACTATAGAAAAGGCAATCCCTGGGCGCAATTAAAACTTGCGACAGTAAAAAATTATTTTTTGCAAAATTTACTATAGAAAAGGCAATCCCTGGCGCAATTAAAATTTGCGACAATAAAAAATTATTTTTTTGAATAATTTACTGTAGAAAAGGCAAACCCTGGCGCAATTAAAATTTGCGACAGTAGAAAATTATTTTTTGAAAAATTTACTGTAGAAAAGGCAATCCCTGGCGCAATTAAAATTTGCGACAGTAAAAAATTATTTTTTGCAAAATTTACTATAGAAAAGGCAATCCCTGGCGCAATTAAAATTTTGCGACAGTAAAAAATTATTTTTTGAATAATTTACTATAGAAAAGGCAATCCCTGGCGCAATTTAAAATTTGCGACAGTAAAAAATTAGTTTTGAAAATTTACTGTAGAAAAGGCAATCCCTGGCGTAATTAAAATTTGCGACAGTAAAAATTAATTTTTTGAAAAATTTACTGTAGAAAAGGCAATCCCTGGCGTATTTAAAATTTGCGACAGTAAAAAATTAGTTTTTGAAAAATTTACTATAGAAAAGGCAATCCCTGGCGGATTTAAAATTTGCGACATTAAAAAATTAATTTGTGAAAAATTTACTATAGAAAATGGCAATCCCTGGCGTAATTAAAATTTGCGACAGTAAAAAATAATTTTTTGAAAAATTTACTGTAGAAAAGGCATTCGCTGGCGCAATTAAAATTTGCGACAGTATAAAATTAATTTTTGAAAAATTTACTGTGGAAAAGGCAATCCCTGGCGTAATTAAAATTTGCGACAGTAAAAAATTATTTTTTGCAAAATTTACTGTAGAAAATGCAATCCCTGGCGCAATTAAAATTTGCGACAGTAGAGAACTATATTTTGAAAAATTTACTATAAAAAAGGCAATCCTGGCGTAATTAAAGTTTTCGACAGTAAAAAAATAATTTTTGAAAAATTTACTATAGAAACGGCAATCCCTGGCGCAATTAAAATTTGCGACAGTAAAAAATTATTTTTTGAATAATTTACTATAGAAAAGGCAATCCCTGGCGCAATTAAAATTTGCGACAGTAAAAAAATTAGTTTTTGAAAAATTTACTGTAGAAAAGGCAATCCCTGGCGTATTTAAAATTGCGACAGTAAAAAATTAATTTTTGAAAAATTTACTGCAGAAAAGGCAATCCATGGCGGATTTTAAAATTTGCGACATTAAAAAATTAATTTGTGAAAAATTTACTATAGAAAAGGCAATCCCTGGCGTAATTAAAATTTGCGACAGTAAAAAATAATTTTTGAAAAATTTACTGTAGAAAAGGCAATCCCTGGCGCAATTAAAATTTGCGACAGTAGAAAATTATTTTTTGAAAAATATACTATAGAAAAGGCAATCCCTGGCGGATATAAAATTTGCGACAGTAGAAAATTATTTTTTGAAAAATTTACTGTAGAAAATGCAATCCCTGGCGTATTTAAAATTTACGACAGTAAAAACTTAATTTGTGAAAAATTTACTATAGAAAAGGCAATCCCTGGCGTAATTAAAATTTTCGACAGTAAAAAAATAATTTTTGAAAAATTTAATATAGAAAAGGCAATCCCTGGCGCAATTAAAATTTGCGACAGTAAAAAATTATTTTTTGCAAAATTTACTATAGAAAAGGCAATCCCTGGCGCAATTAAAATTTGCGACAGTAAAAAATTATTTTTTGAATAATTTACTATAGAAGAGGCAATCCCTGGCGCAATTAAAATTTGCGACAGTAAAAAATTAGTTTTTGGAAAATTTACTGTAGAAAAGGCAATCCCTGGCGTAATTAAAATTTGCGACAGTAAAAAATTAATTTGTGAAAAATTTACTGTAGAAAAGGCAATCCCTGGCGTATTTAAAATTTGCGACAGTAAGAAATTAGTTTTTGAAAAATTTACTGCAGAAAAGGCAATGCCTGGCGGATTTAAAATTTGCGACATTAAAAAATTAATTTGTGAAAAATTTACTATAGAAAAGGCAATCCCTGGCGTAATTAAAATTTGCGACAGTAAAAACTAATTTTTTGAAAAATTTACTGTAGAAAAGGCAATCTCTGGCGCAATTAAAATTTGCGACAGTAAAAAATTATTTTTTGAATAATTTACTACAGAAAAGGCAATCCCTGGCGCAATTAAAATTTGCGACAGTAAAAAATTAATTTTTGAAACATTTACTATAGAAAAGGCAGTCCCTGGCGTATTTAAAATTTGCGACAGTAAAAAATTAATTTTTGAAAAATTTACTATAGAAAGGGCAATCCCTGGCGCAATTAAAATTTGCGACAGTAAAAAATTATTTTTTGTAAAATTTACTATAGAAAGGCAATCCCTGGCGTATTTAAAATTTGCGACAGTTAAAAATTAATTTGTGAAAAATTTACTATAGAAAAGGCAATCCCTGGCGTAATTAAAATTTGCGACTGTAAAAAATTATTTTTTGCAAAATTTACTATAGAAAAGGCAATCCCTGGAGTATTTAAAATTTGCGACAGTAAAAAATTATTTTTTGCAAAATTTACTATAGAAAAGGCAATCCCTGGCGGATATAAAATTTGCGACAGTAGAAAATTATTTTTTGAAAAATTTACTGTAGAAAAGGCAATCCTTGGCGCAATTAAAATTTGCGACAGTAAAAAATTATTTTTTGAATAATTTACTATAGAAAAGGCAATCCCTGGCATAATTAAAATTTTCGACAGTAAAAAATTTATTTTTGAAAAATTTACTATAGAAAAGGTAATCCCTGGCGGAATTAAAATTTGCGACAGTAAAAAATTATTTTTTGCAAAATTTACTATAGAAAAGGCAATCCCTGGAGTATTTAAAATTTGCGACAGTAAAAAATTATTTTTTGCAAAATTTACTGTAGAAAAGGCAATCCTTGGTGCAATTAAAATTTGCGACAGTAGAAAATTATTTTTTGAAAAATTTACTATATAAAAGGCAATCCCTGGCGGATTTAAAATATGCGACAGTAAAAAATTATTTTTTTGAATAATTTACTATAGAAAAGGCAATCCCTGGCGCAATTAAAATTTGCGACAGTAAAAAATTATTTTTTGAATAATTTACTATAGAAAATGCAATCCCTGGCGTAATTAAAATTTGCGACAGTAAAAAATTATTTTTTGCAAAATTTACTATAGAAAAGGCAATCCCTGGCGGATTTAAAATATGCGACAGTAAAAAATTAATTTTTGAAAAATTTACTATAGCAAAGGCAATCCCTGGCGTAATTAAAATTTGAGACAGTAAAAAATTATTTTTTGAAAAATTTACTATAGAAAAGGTAATCCCTGGTG
Organism: Dioctria linearis; assembly: GCA_963930735.1. Lineage (NCBI taxonomy): Eukaryota > Metazoa > Arthropoda > Insecta > Diptera > Asilidae > Dioctria > Dioctria linearis. The sequence goes on from CAWVNZ010001244.1 coordinate 123,068, forward strand.
CAATTAAAATTTGCGACAGTAAAAAATTAATTTTTGAATAATTTACTATAGAAAAGGCAATCCCTGGCGCAGTTAAAATTTGCGACAGTAGAAATTTATTTTTTGTGAAATTTACTATAGAAAAGGCAATCCCTGGCGTAATTAAAATTTTCGACAGTAAAAAATTAATATTTGAAAAATTTACTATAGAAAAGGCAATCCCTGGCGCAATTAAAACTTGCGACAGTAAAAAATTAATTTTTGAAAAATTTACTATAGAAAAGGCAATCCCTGGCGCAATTAAAATTTGCGACAGTAAAAAATTATTTTTTTTCAAAATTTACTATAGAAAATGCAATCCCTGGCGAATTTAAAATTTGCGACAGTAAAAAATTATTTTTTGCAAAATTTACTATAGGAAAGGCAATCCCTGGCGCAATTAAAATTTGCGACAGTAAGAAATTAATTTTTGAAAAAGTTACTATAGAAAAGGCAATCCCTGGCGCAATTAAAACTTGCGACAGTAAAAAATTATTTTTTGCAAAATTTACTATAGAAAAGGCAATCCTTGGCGCAATTAAAATTTGCGACAATAAAAAATTATTTTTTTGAATAATTTACTGTAGAAAAGGCAAACCCTGGCGCAATTAAAATTTGCGACAGTAGAAAATTATTTTTTGAAAAATTTACTGTAGAAAAGGCAATCCCTGGCGCAATTAAAATTTGCGACAGTAAAAAATTATTTTTTGCAAAATTTACTATAGAAAAGGCAATCCCTGGCGCAATTAAAATTTGCGACAGTAAAAAATTATTTTTTGAATAATTTACTATAGAAAAGGCAATCCCTGGCGCAATTAAAATTTGCGACAGTAAAAAATTAGTTTTTGAAAAATTTACTGTAGAAAAGGCAATCCCTGGCGTAATTAAAATTTGCGACAGTAAAAAATTAATTTTTGAAAAATTTACTGTAGAAAAGGCAATCCCTGGCGTATTTAAAATTTGCGACAGTAAAAAATTAGTTTTTGAAAAATTTACTATAGAAAAGGCAATCCCTGGCGGATTTAAAATTTGCGACATTAAAAAATTAATTTGTGAAAAATTTACTATAGAAAAGGCAATCCCTGGCGTAATTAAAATTTGCGACAGTAAAAAATAATTTTTTGAAAAATTTACTGTAGAAAAGGCATTCGCTGGCGCAATTAAAATTTGCGACAGTATAAAATTAATTTTTGAAAAATTTACTGTGGAAAAGGCAATCCCTGGCGTAATTAAAATTTGCGACAGTAAAAAATTATTTTTTGCAAAATTTACTGTAGAAAATGCAATCCCTGGCGCAATTAAAATTTGCGACAGTAGAGAACTATATTTTGAAAAATTTACTATAGAAAAGGCAATCCCTGGCGTAATTAAAATTTTCGACAGTAAAAAAATAATGTTTGAAAAATTTACTATAGAAACGGCAATCCCTGGCGCAATTAAAATTTGCGACAGTAAAAAATTATTTTTTGAATAATTTACTATAGAAAAGGCAATCCCTGGCGCAATTAAAATTTGCGACAGTAAAAAATTAGTTTTTGAAAAATTTACTGTAGAAAAGGCAATCCCTGGCGTATTTAAAATTTGCGACAGTAAAAAATTAATTTTTGAAAAATTTACTGCAGAAAAGGCAATCCATGGCGGATTTAAAATTTGCGACATTAAAAAATTAATTTGTGAAAAATTTACTATAGAAAAGGCAATCCCTGGCGTAATTAAAATTTGCGACAGTAAAAAATAATTTTTTGAAAAATTTACTGTAGAAAAGGCAATCCCTGGCGCAATTAAAATTTGCGACAGTAGAAAATTATTTTTTGAAAAATATACTATAGAAAAGGCAATCCCTGGCGGATATAAAATTTGCGACAGTAGAAAATTATTTTTTGAAAAATTTACTGTAGAAAATGCAATCCCTGGCGTATTTAAAATTTACGACAGTAAAAACTTAATTTGTGAAAAATTTACTATAGAAAAGGCAATCCCTGGCGTAATTAAAATTTTCGACAGTAAAAAAATAATTTTTGAAAAATTTAATATAGAAAAGGCAATCCCTGGCGCAATTAAAATTTGCGACAGTAAAAAATTATTTTTTGCAAAATTTACTATAGAAAAGGCAATCCCTGGCGCAATTAAAATTTGCGACAGTAAAAAATTATTTTTTGAATAATTTACTATAGAAGAGGCAATCCCTGGCGCAATTAAAATTTGCGACAGTAAAAAATTAGTTTTTGAAAAATTTACTGTAGAAAAGGCAATCCCTGGCGTAATTAAAATTTGCGACAGTAAAAAATTAATTTGTGAAAAATTTACTGTAGAAAAGGCAATCCCTGGCGTATTTAAAATTTGCGACAGTAAAAAATTAGTTTTTGAAAAATTTACTGCAGAAAAGGCAATGCCTGGCGGATTTAAAATTTGCGACATTAAAAAATTAATTTGTGAAAAATTTACTATAGAAAAGGCAATCCCTGGCGTAATTAAAATTTGCGACAGTAAAAACTAATTTTTTGAAAAATTTACTGTAGAAAAGGCAATCTCTGGCGCAATTAAAATTTGCGACAGTAAAAAATTATTTTTTGAATAATTTACTACAGAAAAGCAATCCCTGGCGCAATTAAAATTTGCGACAGTAAAAAATTAATTTTTGAAACATTTACTATAGAAAAGGCAGTCCCTGGCGTATTTAAAATTTGCGACAGTAAAAAATTAATTTTTGAAAAATTTACTATAGAAAGGGCAATCCCTGGCGCAATTAAAATTTGCGACAGTAAAAAATTATTTTTTGTAAAATTTACTATAGAAAGGCAATCCCTGGCGTATTTAAAATTTGCGACAGTTAAAAATTAATTTGTGAAAAATTTACTATAGAAAAGGCAATCCCTGGCGTAATTAAAATTTGCGACAGTAAAAAATTATTTTTGCAAAACTTACTGTAGAAAAGGCAATCCCTGGCGCAATTAAAATTTGCGACAGTAGAAACTTATTTTTTGAAAAATTTACTATAGAAAAGGCAATCCCTGGCGGATATAAAATTTGCGACAGTAGAAAATTATTTTTTGAAAAATTTACTGTAGAAAAGGCAATCCTTGGCGCAATTAAAATTTGCGACAGAAAAAAATTATTTTTTGAATAATTTACTATAGAAAAGGCAATCCCTGGCATAATTAAAATTTTCGACAGTAAAAAATTTATTTTTGAAAAATTTACTATAGAAAAGGTAATCCCTGGCGGAATTAAAATTTGCGACAGTAAAAAATTATTTTTTGCAAAATTTACTATAGAAAAGGCAATCCCTGGAGTATTTAAAATTTGCGACAGTAAAAAATTATTTTTTGCAAAATTTACTGTAGAAAAGGCAATCCTTGGTGCAATTAAAATTTGCGACAGTAGAAAATTATTTTTTGAAAAATTTACTATATAAAAGGCAATCCCTGGCGGATTTAAAATATGCGACAGTAAAAAATTATTTTTTTGAATAATTTACTATAGAAAAGGCAATCCCTGGCGCAATTAAAATTTGCGACAGTAAAAAATTATTTTTTGAATAATTTACTATAGAAAATGCAATCCCTGGCGTAATTAAAATTTGCGACAGTAAAAAATTATTTTTTGCAAAATTTACTATAGAAAAGGCAATCCCTGGCGGATTTAAAATATGCGACAGTAAAAAATTAATTTTTGAAAAATTTACTATAGCAAAGGCAATCCCTGGCGTAATTAAAATTTGAGACAGTAAAAAATTATTTTTTGAAAAATTTACTATAGAAAAGGTAATCCCTGGTGCAATTAAAATTTGCGACAGTAAAAAATTAATTTTTGAATAATTTACTATAGAAAAGGCAATCCCTGGCGCAGTTAAAATTTGCGACAGTAGAAATTTATTTTTTGTGAAATTTACTATAGAAAAGGCAATCCCTGGCGTAATTAAAATTTTCGACAGTAAAAAATTAATATTTGAAAAATTTACTATAGAAAAGGCAATCCCTGGCGCAATTAAAATTTGCGACAGTAAAAAATTAATTTTTGAAAAATTTACTATAGAAAAGGCAATCCCTGGCGCAATTAAAATTTGCGACAGTAAAAAATTATTTTTTTTCAAAATTTACTATAGAAAATGCAATCCCTGGCGAATTTAAAATTTGCGACAGTAAAAAATTATTTTTTGCAAAATTTACTATAGGAAAGGCAATCCCTGGCGCAATTAAAATTTGCGACAGTAAGAAATTAATTTTTGAAAAAGTTACTATAGAAAAGGCAATCCCTGGCGCAATTAAAACTTGCGACAGTAAAAAATTATTTTTTGCAAAATTTACTATAGAAAAGGCAATCCCTGGCGCAATTAAAATTTGCGACAATAAAAAATTGTTTTTTTGAATAATTTACTGTAGAAAAGGCAAACCCTGGCGCAATTAAAATTTGCGACAGTAGAAAATTATTTTTTGAAAAATTTACTGTAGAAAAGGCAATCCCTGGCGCAATTAAAATTTGCGACAGTAAAAAATTATTTTTTGCAAAATTTACTATAGAAAAGGCAATCCCTGGCGCAATTAAAATTTGCGACAGTAAAAAATTATTTTTTGAATAATTTACTATAGAAAAGGCAATCCCTGGCGCAATTAAAATTTGCGACAGTAAAAAATTAGTTTTTGAAAAATTTACTGTAGAAAAGGCAATCCCTGGCGTAATTAAAATTTGCGACAGTAAAAAATTAATTTTTGAAAAATTTACTGTAGAAAAGGCAATCCCTGGCGTATTTAAAATTTGCGACAGTAAAAAATTAGTTTTTGAAAAATTTACTATAGAAAAGGCAATCCCTGGCGGATTTAAAATTTGCGACATTAAAAAATTAATTTGTGAAAAATTTACTATAGAAAAGGCAATCCCTGGCGTAATTAAAATTTGCGACAGTAAAAAATAATTTTTTGAAAAATTTACTGTAGAAAAGGCATTCGCTGGCGCAATTAAAATTTGCGACAGTATAAAATTAATTTTTGAAAAATTTACTGTGGAAAAGGCAATCCCTGGCGTAATTAAAATTTGCGACAGTAAAAAATTATTTTTTGCAAAATTTACTGTAGAAAATGCAATCCCTGGCGCAATTAAAATTTGCGACAGTAGAGAACTATATTTTGAAAAATTTACTATAGAAAAGGCAATCCCTGGCGTAATTAAAATTTTCGACAGTAAAAAAATAATTTTTGAAAAATTTACTATAGAAACGGCAATCCCTGGCGCAATTAAAATTTGCGACAGTAAAAAATTATTTTTTGCAAAATTTACTATAGAAAAGGCAATCCCTGGCGCAATTAAAATTTGCGACAGTAAAAAATTATTTTTTGAATAATTTACTATAGAAAAGGCAATCCCTGGCGCAATTAAAATTTGCGACAGTAAAAAATTAGTTTTTGAAAAATTTACTGTAGAAAAGGCAATCCCTGGCGTAATTAAAATTTGCGACAGTAAAAAATTAATTTTTGAAAAATTTACTGTATAAAAGGCAATCCCTGGCGTATTTAAAATTTGCGACAGTAAAAAATTAGTTTTTGAAAAATTTACTGCAGAAAAGGCAATCCCTGGCGGATTTAAAATTTGCGACATTAAAAAATTAATTTGTGAAAAATTTACTATAGAAAAGGCAATCCCTGGCGTAATTAAAATTTGCGACAGTAAAAAATAATTTTTTGGAAAATTTACTGTAGAAAAGGCAATCCCTGGCGCAATTAAAAATTGCGACAGTAAAAAATTATTTTTTGAATAATTTACTATAGAAAATGCAATCCCTGGCGCAATTAAAATTTGCGACAGTAAAAAATTAATTTTTGAAACATTTACTATAGAAAAGGCAGTCCCTGGCGTATTTAAAATTTGCGTCAGTAAAAAATTAATTTTTGAAAAATTTACTATAGAAAGGGCAATCCCTGGCGCAATTAAAATTTGCGACAGTAAAAAATTATTTTTTTGCAAAATTTACTATAGAAAGGCAATCCCTGGCGTATTTAAAATTTGCGACAGTTAAAAATTAATTTGTGAAAAATTTACTATAGAAAAGGCAATCCCTGGCGTAATTAAAATTTGCGACAGTAAAAAATTATTTTTGCAAAACTTACTGTAGAAAAGGCAATCCCTGGCGCAATTAAAATTTGCGACAGTAGAAAATTATTTTTTGAAAAATTTACTATAGAAAAGGCAATCCCGGGCGGATATAAAATTTGCGACAGTAGAAAATTATTTTTTGAAAAATTTACTGTAGAAAAGGCAATCCTTGGCGCATTTAAAATTTGCGACAGTAAAAAATTATTTTTTGAATAATTTACTATAGAAAAGGCAATCCCTGGCATAATTAAAATTTTCGACAGTAAAAAATTAATTTTTGAAAAATTTACTATAGAAAAGGTAATCCCTGGCGGAATTAAGATTTGCGACAGTAAAAAATTATTTTTTGCAAAATTTACTATAGAAAAGGCAATCCCTTTCGCAATTAAAATTTGCGACAGTAAAAATTTATTTTTTGCAAAATTCACTGTAGAAAAGGCAATCCCTGGCGCAATTAAAATTTGCGACAGTAGAAAATTATTTTTTGAAAAATTTACTATAGAAAAGGCAATCCCTGGCGGATTTAAAATATGCGACAGTAAAAAATTATTTTTTGAATAATTTACTATAGAAAAGGCAATCCCTGGCGCAATTAAAATTTGCAACAGTAAAAAATTATTTTTTGAATAATTTACTATAGAAAAGGCAATCCCTGGCGTAATTAAAATTTGAGACAGTAAAAAATTATTTTTTGCAAAATTTACTATAGAAAAGGCAATCCCTGGCGGATTTAAAATTTGCGACAGTAAAAAATTAATTTTTGAAAAATTTACTATAGCAAAGGCAATCCCTGGCGTAATTAAAATTTGCGACAGTAAAAAATTATTTTTTGAAAAATTTACTATAGAAAAGGTAATCCCTGGTGCAGTTAAAATTTGCGACAGTAAAAAATTATTTTTTGAATAATTTACTATAGAAAAGGCAATCCCTGGCGCAGTTAAAATTTGCAACAGTAGAAAATTATTTTTTGAAAAATTTACTATAGAAAAGGCAATCCCTGGCGTAATTAAAATTTTCGACAGTTAAAAATTAATTTTTGAAAAATTTACTATAGAAAAGGCAATCCCTGGCGCAATTAAAATTTGCGACAGTAAAAAATTAATTTTTGAAAAATTTACTATAGAAAAGGCAATCCCTGGCGCAATTAAAATTTGCGACAGTAAAAAATTATTTTTTTTTCAAAATTTACTATAGAAAAGGCAATCCCTGGCGAATTTAAAATTTGCGACAGTAAATAATTATTTTTTGCAAAATTTACTATAGAAAAGGCAATCCCTGGCGCAATTAAAACTTGCGACAGTAAAAAATTATTTTTTGCAAAATTTACTGTAGAAAAGGCAATCCCTGGCGTATTTAAAATTTGCGACAGTATAAAATTATTTTTGAATAATTTACTACAGAAGAGGCAATCCCTGGCGCAATTAAATTTGCGACAGTAAAAAATTATTTTTTGAATAATTTACTATAGAAAAGGCAATCCCTGGCGCAATTAAAATTTGCGACAGTAAGAAATTATTTTTTGCAAAATTTACTGTAGAAAAGGCAATCCCTGGCGTATTTAAAATTTGCGACAGTATAAAATTAAATTTTGAAAATTTACTGTAGAAAAGGCAATCCCTGGCGCAATTAAAATTTGCGACAGTAGAAAATTATTTTTTGAAAAATTTACTATAGAAAAGGCAATCCCTGGCGCAATTAAAATTTGCGACAGTAAAAAATTATTTTTTGATAAATTTACTGTAAAAAATTCAATCCCTGGCGCAATTAAAATTTGCGACAGTAAAAAATTATTTTTTGCAAATTTTACTATAGAAAAGGCAATCCCTGGCGTATTTAAAATTTGCGACAGTAGAAAATTAATTTGTGAAAAATTTACTATAGAAAAGGCAATCCCTGGCGTATTTAAAATTTGCGACAGTAAAAAATTATTTTTTGAAAAATTTACTATAGAAAAGGCAATCCCTGGCGTAATTAAAATTTTCGACAGTAAAAAATTAATTTTTGAAAAATTTACTATAGAAAAGGCAATCCATGGCGCAATTAAAATTTGCGACAGTAAAAAATTATTTTTTGCAAAATTTACTATAGAAAAGGCAATCCCTTGCGCAATTAAAATTTGCGACAGTAAAAAATTATTTTTTGAATAATTTACTATAGAAAAGGCAATCCCTGGCGCAATTAAAATTTGCGACAGTAAAAAATTATTTTTTGCAAAATTTACTATAGAAAAGGCAATCCCTTGCGCAATTAAAATTTGCGACAGTAAAAAACTATTTTTTGAATAATTTACTATAGAAAAGGTAATCCCTGGCAGATTTAAAATTTGCGACAGTAAAAAATTATTTTTTGAAAAATTTACTATAGAAAAGGTAATCCCTGGCGCAATTACAATTTGCGACAGTAAAAAATTAATTTTTGAAAAATTTACTATAGAAAAGGCAATTCCTGGCGTAATTAAAATTTGCGACAGTAAAAAATTATTTTTTGAATAATTTACTATAGAAAAGGCAATCCCTGGCGCAATTAAAATTGGCGACAGTAAAAAATTATTTTTTGAATAATTTACTATAAAAAAGGCAATCCCTGGCGCAATTAAAATTTGCGACAGTAAAAAATTATTTTTTGCAAAATTTACTGTAGAAAAGGCAATCCCTGGCGTATTTAAAATTTGCGACAGTAAAAAATTATTTTTTGAATAATTTACTATAGAAAAGGCAATCCCTGGCGCAATTAAAATTTGCGACAGTAAAAAATTATTTTTTGAAACATTTACTATAGAAAAGGCAATCCCTGGCGCAATTAAAATTTGCGACAGTAAAAAATTATTTTTTTGAAAAATTTACTGTAGAAAAGTCAATCCCTGGCGCAATTAAAATTTGCGACAGTAAAAAATTATTTTTTGCAAAATTTACTATAGAAAAGGCAATCCCTGGCGTATTTAAAATTTGCGACAGTAGAAAATTAATTAGTGAAAAATTTACTATAGAAAAGGCAATCCCTGGCGTATTTAAAATTTGTGACAGTAAAAAATTATTTTTTGATAAATTGACTATAGAAAAGGCAATCCCTGGCGTAATTAAAATTTTCGACAGTAAAAAATTAATTTTTGAAAAATTTACTATAGAAAAGGCAATCCCTGGCGCAATTAAAATTTGCGACAGTAAAAAATTATTTTTTACAAAATTTACTATAGAAAAGGCAATCCCTTGCGCAATTAAAACTTGTGACTGTAAAAAATTATTTTTTGAGAAATTTACTATAGAAAAGGCAATCCCTGGCGCAATTAAAATTTGCGACAGTAAAAAATTATTTTTTGAAAAATTTACTTTAGAAAAGGCAATCCCTGGCGCAATTAAAATTTGCGACAGTATAAAATTAAATTTTAAAAATTTACTATAGAAAAGGCAATCCCTGGCGCAATTAAAAATTGCGACAGTAAAAAATTATTTTTTGAAAAATTTACTGTAGAAAAGGCAATCCCTGGCGCAATTAAAATGTGCAACAGTAGAAAATAATTTTTTGAAAAATTTACTATAGAAAAGGCAATCCCTGGCGTATTTAAAATTGGCGACAGTAAAAAATTATTTTTTGAATAATTTACTATAGAAAAGGCAATCCCTGGCGCAATTAAAATTTGCGACAGTAAAAAATTATTTTTTGAAAAATTTACTATAGAAAAGGCAATCCCTGGCGTAATTAAAATTTGCGACAGTAAAAAATTAATTTTTAAAAATTTACTATATAAAAGGCAATCTCTGGCGCAATTAATATTTGCGGCAGTAAAAAATTAATTTTTGAAAAATTTACTGTAGAAAAGACAATCCCTGGCGCAATTAAAATTTGCGACAGTATAAAATTAAATTTTGAAAAATTTACTATAGAAAAGGCAATCCCTGGCGCAATTAAAATTTGCGACAATAAAAAATTATTTTTTGAATAATTTACTATAGAAAAGGCAATCCCTGGCGCAATTAAAATTTGCGACAGTAAAAAATTATTTTTTGCAAAATTTACTATAGAAAAGGCAATCCCTTGCGCAATTAAAATTTGCGACAGTAAAAAATTATTTTTGAAAAATTTACTATAGAAAAGGCAATCCCTGGCGCAATTAAAATTTGCGACAGTAAAAAATTATTTTTTGAATAATTTACTATAGAAAAGGCAATCCCTGGCGCAATTAAAATTTGCGACAGTAAAAAATTATTTTTTGAAAAATTTACTATAGAAAAGGCAATCCCTGGCGTATTTAAAATTTGCGACAGTAAAAAATTAATTTTTAAAAATTTACTATAGAAAAGGCAATCCCAGGCGCCATTAAAATTTGCGACAGTAAAAAATTATTTTTTGAATAATTTACTATAGAAAAGGCAATCCCTGGCGCAATTAAAATTTGCGAGAGTAAAAAATTATTTTTTGAAAAATTTAATATAGAAAACGCAATCCCTGGCGTATTTAAAATTTGCGACAGAAAAAAATTAATTTTTAAAAATTTACTATAGAAAAGGCAATCCCAGGCACCATTAAAATTTGCTACAGTAAAAAATTAATTTTTGAAAAATTTACTGTAGAAAAGGCAATCCCTGGCGTATTTAAAATTTGCGACAGTAAAAAATTAATTTTTGAAAAATTTACTATAGAAAAGGCAATCCCTGTCGTAATTAAAATTTGCGACAGTAAAAAATTAATTTGTGAAAAATTTACTGTAGAAAAGGCAATCCCTGGGGTATTTAAAATTTGCGACAGTATAAAATTATGTTTTGAATAATTTACTATAGAAAAGGCAATCCCTGGCAGATTTAAAATTTGCTACAGTAAAAAATAATTTTTTGAAAAATTTACTGTAGAAAAGACAATCCCTGGCGCAATTAAAATTTGCGACAGTATAAAATTAAATTTTGAAAAATTTACTATAGAAAAGGCAATCCCTGGCGCAATTAAAATTTGCGACAGTAAAAAATTATATTTTGAAAAATTTACTATAGAAAAGGCAATCCCTGGCGTATTTAAAATTTGCGACAGTAAAAAATTAATTTTTAAAAATTTACTGTAGAAAAGGCAATCCCTGGCGCAATTAAAATTTGCGACAGTAGAAAATAATTTTTTGAAAAATTTACTATAGAAAAGGCTATCCCTGGCGTATTTAAAATTTGCGACAGTAAAAAATTATTTTTTGAATAATTTACTATAGAAAAGGCAATCCCTGGCTCAATTAAAATTTGCGACAGTAAAAAATTATTTTTTGAAAAATTTACTATAGAAAAGGCAATCCCTGGCGTATTTAAAATTTGCGACAGTAAAAAATTAATTTTTAAAAATTTACTATAGAAAAAGCAATCCCAGGCGCAATTAAAATTTGCGACAGTAAAAAATTATTTTTTGCAAAATTTACTGTAGAAAAGGCAATCCCTGGCGTATTTAAAATTTGCGACAGTATAAAATTAAATTTTGAAAAATTTACTGTAGAAAAGGCAATCCCTGGCGCAATTAAAAGTTGCGACAGTAGAAAATTATTTTTTGAAAAATTTTCTATAGAAAAGGCAATCCCTGGCGCAATTAAAATTTGCGACAGTAAAAAATTATTTTTTGAAAAATTTACTGTAGAAAAGTCAATCCCTGGCGCAATTAAAATTTGCGACAGTAAAAAATTATTTTTTGCAAAATTTACTATAGAAAAGGCAATCCCTGGCGTATTTAAAATTTGCGACAGTAGAAAATTAATTTGTGAAAAATTTACTATAGAAAAGGCAATCCCTGGCGTATTTAAAATTTTCGACAGTAAAAAATTAATTTTTGAAAAATTTACTATAGAAAAGGCAATCCCTGGCGCAATTAAAATTTGCGACAGTAAAAAATTATTTTTTGCAAAATTTACTATAGAAAAGGCAATCCCTGGCGCAATTAAAATGTGCGACAGTAGAGAATTATTTTGTGAAAAATTTACTATAGAAAAGACAATCCCTGGCGTATTTAAAATTTGCGACAGTAAAAAATTATTTTTTGAATTATTTACTATAGAAAAGGCAATCCCTGGCGCAATTAAAATTTGCGACAGTAAAAAATTATTTTTTGAAAAATTTACTATAGAAAAGGCAACCCTGGCGTAATTAAAATTTGCGACAGTAAAAAATTAATTTTTAAAAATTTACTATAGAAAAGGCAATCTCTGGCGCAATTAAAATTTGCGGCAGTAAAAAATTAATTTTTGAAAAATTTACTGTAGAAAAGACAATCCCTGGCGTATTTAAAATTTGCGACAGTAAAAAATTATTTTTTGAAAAATTTACTATAGAAAAGGCAATCCCTGGCGTAATTAAAATTTTCGACAGTAAAAAATTAATTTTTGAAAAATTTACTATAGAAAAGGCAATCCCTGGCGCAATTAAAATTTGCGACAGTAAAAAATTATTTGTTGCAAAATTTACTATAGAAAAGGCAATTCCTTGCACAATTAAAATTTGCGATAGTAAAAAATTATTTTTTTGAAAAATTTACTATAGAAAAGGCAAAACCTGGCGCAGTTAAAATTTGCAACATTAAAAAATTATTTTTTGAAAAATTTACTGTAGAAAAGGCACTCCCTGGCGCAATTAAAATTTGCGACAGTATAAAATTAAATTTTGAAAAATTTGCTATAGAAAAGGCAATCCCTGGCGCAATTAAAAATTGCGACAGCAAAAAATTATTTTTTGAATAATTTACTATAGAAATGTCAATCCCTGGCGTAATTAAAATTTGCGACAGTAAAAAATTATTTTTTGAAAAATTTACTGTAGAAAAGGCAATCCGTGGCGCAATTAAAATGTGCGACAGTAGAAAATAATTTTTTGAAAAATTTACTATAGAAAAGGCAATCCCTGGCGTATTTAAAATTTGCGACAGTAAAAAATTATTTTTTGAATAATTTACTATAGAAAAGGCAATCCCTGGCGCAATTAAAATTTGCGACACTAAAAAAATAATTTTTTGAAAAATTTACTATAGAAAAGGCAATCCCTGGCGTAATTAAAATTTGCGACAGCAAAAAATTAATTTTTAAAAATTTACTATAGAAAAGGCAATCTCTGGCGCAATTAAAATTTGCGGCAGTAAAAAATTAATTTTTGAAAAACTTACTGTAGAAAAGACAATCCCTGGCGCAATTAAAATTTGCGACAGTATAAAATTAAATTTTGAAAAATTTACTATAGAAAAGGCAATCCCTGGCGCAATTAAAATTTGCGACAGTAAAAAAATATTTTTTGAATAATTTACTATAGAAAAGGCAATCCCTGGCGCAATTAAAATTTGCGACAGTAAAAAATTATTTTTTGCAAAATTTCATGTAGAAAAGCAATCCCTGGCGTATTTAAAATTTGCGACATTAAAAAATTATTTTTTGAATAATTTACTATAGAAAAGGCAATCCCTGGCGCAGTTAAAATTTGCGACAGTAAAAAAATATTTTTTGAATAATTTACTATAGAAAAGGCAATCCCTGGCAGATTTAAAATTTGCGACAGTAAAAAATTATTTTTTGAAAAATTTACTATAGAAAAGGTAATCCCTGGCGCAATTACAATTTGCGACAGTAAAAAATTAATTTTTGAAAAATTTACTATAGAAAAGGCAATCCCTGGCGTAATTAAAATTTGCGACAGTAAAAAATTATTTTTTGAATAATTTACTATAGAAAAGGCAATCCCTGGCGCAATTAAAATTTGCGACAGTAAAAAATTATTTTTTGAATAATTTACTATAGAAAAGGCAATCCCTGGCGCAATTAAAATTTGCGACAGTAAAAAATTATTTTTTGCAAAATTTACTGTAGAAAAGGCAAACCCTGGCGTATTTAAAATTTGCGACAGTAAAAAATTATTTTTTGAATAATTTACTATAGAAAAGGCAATCCCTGGCGCAGTTAAAATTTGCGACGGTAAAAAATTATTTTTTGAATAATTTACTATTAAAAAAGCAATCCCTGGCGCAATTAAAATTTGCGACAGTAAAAAATTATTTTTTGCAAAATTTACTGTAGAAAAGGCAATCCCTGGGGTATTTAAAATTTGCGACAGTATAAAATTAAATTTTGAAAAATTTACTGTAGAAAAGGCAATCCCTGGCGCAATTAAAATTTGCGACAGTAGAAAATTATTTTTTGAAAAATTTTCTATACAAAAGGCAATCCCTGGCGCAATTAAAATTTGCGACAGTAAAAAATTATTTTTTGAAAAATTTACTGTAGAAAAGTCAATCCCTGGCGCAATTAAAATTTGCGACAGTAAAAAATTATTTTTTGCAAAATTTACTATAGAAAAGGCAATCCCTGGCGTATTTAAAATTTGCGACAGTAGAAAATTAATTTGTGAAAAATTTACTATAGAAAAGGCAATCCCTGGCGTATTTAAAATTGCGACAGTAAAAAATTATTTTTTGAAAAATTTACTATAGAAAAGGCAATCCCTGGAGTAATTAAAATTTTCGACAGTAAAAAATTAATTTTTGAAAAATTTACTATAGAAAAGGCAATCCCTGGCGCAATTAAAATTTGCGACAGTAAAAAATTATTTTTTGCAAAATTTACTATAGAAAAGGCAATCCCTGGCGCAATTAAAATGTGCGACAGTAGAAAATTATTTTTTGAAAAATTTACTATAGAAAAGACAATCCCTGGCGTATTTAAAATTTGCGACAGTAAAAAATTATTTTTTGAATAATTTACTATAGAAAAGGCAATCCCTGGCGCAATTAAAATTTGCGACAGTAAAAAATTATTTTTTGAAAAATTTACTATAGAAAAGGCAAACCTGGCGTAATTAAAATTTGCGACAGAAAAAATTAATTTTTAAAAATTTACTATAGAAAAGGCAATCTCTGGCGCAATTAAAATTTGCGGCAGTAAAAAATTAATTTTTGAAAAATTTACTGTAGAAAAGACAATCCCTGGCGTATTTAAAATTTGCGACAGTAAAAAATTATTTTTTGAAAAATTTACTATAGAAAAGGCAATCCCTGGCGTAATTAAAATTTTCGACAGTAAAAAATTAATTTTTGAAAAATTTACTATAGAAAAGGCAATCCCTGGCGCAATTAAAATTTGCGACAGTAAAAAATTATTTTTTGAAAAATTTACTATAGAAAAGGCAACCCTGGCGTAATTAAAATTTGCGACAGAAAAAATTAATTTTTAAAAATTTACTATAGAAAAGGCAATCTCTGGCGCAATCAAAATTTGCGGCAGTAAAAAATTAATTTTTGAAAAATTTACTGTAGAAAAGACAATCCCTGGCGTATTTAAAATTTGCGACAGTAAAAAATTATTTTTTGAAAAATTTACTATAGAAAAGGCAATCTCTGGCGTAATTAAAATTTTCGACAGTAAAAAATTATTTTTTGAAAAATTTACTGTAGAAAAGTCAATCCCTGGCGCAATTAAAATTTGCGACAGTAAAAAATTATTTTTTGCAAAATTTACTATAGAAAAGGCAATCCCTGGCGTATTTAAAATTTGCGACAGTAGAAAATTAATTTGTGAAAAATTTACTATAGAAAAGGCAATCCCTGGCGTATTTAAAATTGCGACAGTAAAAAATTATTTTTTGAAAAATTTACTATAGAAAAGGCAATCCCTGGAGTAATTAAAATTTTCGACAGTAAAAAATTAATTTTTGAAAAATTTACTATAGAAAAGGCAATCCCTGGCGCAATTAAAATTTGCGACAGTAAAAAATTATTTTTTGCAAAATTTACTATAGAAAAGGCAATCCGTGGCGCAATTAAAAATTGCGACAGTAAAAAATTATTTTTTGAATAATTTACTATAGAAATGTCAATCCCTGGCGTAATTAAAATTTGCGACAGTAAAAAATTATTTTTTGAAAAATTTACTGTAGAAAAGGCAATCCGTGGCGCAATTAAAATGTGCGACAGTAGAAAATAATTTTTTGAAAAATTTACTATAGAAAAGGCAATCCCTGGCGTATTTAACATTTGCGACAGTAAAAAATTATTTTTTGAATAATTTACTATAGAAAAGGCAATCCCTGGCGCAATTAAAATTTGCGACAGTAAAAAATTATTTTTTGAAAAATTTACTATAGAAAAGGCAATCCCTGGCGTAATTAAAATTTGCGACAGCAAAAAATTAATTTTTAAAAATTTACTATAGAAAAGGCAATCTCTGGCGCAATTAAAATTTGCGGCAGTAAAAAATTAATTTTTGAAAAATTTACTGTAGAAAAGACAATCCCTGGCGCAATTAAAATTTGCGACAGTATAAAATTAAATTTTGAAATTTTACTATAGAAAAGGCAATCCCTGGCGCAATTAAAATTTGCGACAGTAAAAAATTAATTTTTGAAAAATTTACTGTAGAAAAGACAATCCCTGGCGCAATTAAAATTTGCGACAGTATAAAATTAAATTTTGAAAAATTTACTATAGAAAAGGCAATCCCTGGCGCAATTAAAATTTGCGACAGTAAAAAAATTATTTTTTGAATAATTTACTATAGAAAAGGCAATCCCTGGCGCAATTAAAATTTGCGACAGTAAAAAATTATTTTTTGCAAAATTTCCTGTAGAAAAGGCAATCCCTGGCGTATTTAAAATTTGCGACATTAAAAAATTATTTTTTGAATAATTTACTATAGAAAAGGCAATCCCTGGCGCAGTTAAAATTTGCGACAGTAAAAAAATATTTTTTGCAAAATTTACTGTAGAAAAGGCAATCCCTGGCGCAATTAAAATGTGCGACAGTAGAAAATAATTTTTTGAAAAATTTACTATAGAAAAGGCAATCCGTGGCGCAATTAAAATTTCGGACAGTAAAAAATTATTTTTTGAAAAATTTACTATAGAAAAGGTAATCCCTGGCGCAATTACAATTTGCGACAGTAAAAAATTAATTTTTGAAAAATTTACTATAGAAAAGGCAATCCCTGGCGCAGTTAAAATTTGCGACGGTAAAAAATTATTTTTTGAATAATTTACTATTAAAAAAGCAATCCCTGGCGCAATTAAAATTTGCGACAGTAAAAAATTATTTTTTGCAAAATTTACTGTAGAAAAGGCAATCCCTGGGGTATTTAAAATTTGCGACAGTATAAAATTAAATTTTGAAAAATTTACTGTAGAAAAGGCAATCCCTGGCGCAATTAAAATTTGCGACAGTAGAAAATTATTTTTTGAAAAATTTTCTATACAAAAGGCAATCCCTGGCGCAATTAAAATTTGCGACAGTAAAAAATTATTTTTTGAAAAATTTACTGTAGAAAAGGCAATCCCTGGGGTATTTAAAATTTGCGACAGTATAAAATTAAATTTTGAAAAATTTACTGTAGAAAAGGCAATCCCTGGCGCAATTAAAATTTGCGACAGTAGAAAATTATTTTTTGAAAAATTTTCTATACAAAAGGCAATCCCTGGCGCAATTAAAATTTGCGACAGTAAAAAATTATTTTTTGAAAAATTTACTGTAGAAAAGTCAATCCCTGGCGCAATTAAAATTTGCGACAGTAAAAAATTATTTTTTGCAAAATTTACTATAGAAAAGGCAATCCCTGGCGTATTTAAAATTTGCGACAGTAGAAAATTAATTTGTGAAAAATTTACTATAGAAAAGGCAATCCCTGGCGTATTTAAAATTGCGACAGTAAAAAATTATTTTTTGAAAAATTTACTATAGAAAAGGCAATCCCTGGAGTAATTAAAATTTTCGACAGTAAAAAATTAATTTTTGAAAAATTTACTATAGAAAAGGCAATCCCTGGCGCAATTAAAATTTGCGACAGTAAAAAATTATTTTTTGCAAAATTTACTATAGAAAAGGCAATCCCTGGCGCAATTAAAATGTGCGACAGTAGAAAATTATTTTTTGAAAAATTTACTATAGAAAAGACAATCCCTGGCGTATTTAAAATTTGCGACAGTAAAAAATTATTTTTTGAATAATTTACTATAGAAAAGGCAATCCCTGGCGCAATTAAAATTTGCGACAGTAAAAAATTATTTTTTGAAAAATTTACTATAGAAAAGGCAAACCTGGCGTAATTAAAATTTGCGACAGAAAAAATTAATTTTTAAAAATTTACTATAGAAAAGGCAATCTCTGGCGCAATTAAAATTTGCGGCAGTAAAAAATTAATTTTTGAAAAATTTACTGTAGAAAAGACAATCCCTGGCGTATTTAAAATTTGCGACAGTAAAAAATTATTTTTTGAAAAATTTACTATAGAAAAGGCAATCCCTGGCGTAATTAAAATTTTCGACAGTAAAAAATTAATTTTTGAAAAATTTACTATAGAAAAGGCAATCCCTGGCGCAATTAAAATTTGCGACAGTAAAAAATTATTTTTTGAAAAATTTACTATAGAAAAGGCAACCCTGGCGTAATTAAAATTTGCGACAGAAAAAATTAATTTTTAAAAATTTACTATAGAAAAGGCAATCTCTGGCGCAATCAAAATTTGCGGCAGTAAAAAATTAATTTTTGAAAAATTTACTGTAGAAAAGACAATCCCTGGCGTATTTAAAATTTGCGACAGTAAAAAATTATTTTTTGAAAAATTTACTATAGAAAAGGCAATCTCTGGCGTAATTAAAATTTTCGACAGTAAAAAATTATTTTTTGAAAAATTTACTGTAGAAAAGTCAATCCCTGGCGCAATTAAAATTTGCGACAGTAAAAAATTATTTTTTGCAAAATTTACTATAGAAAAGGCAATCCCTGGCGTATTTAAAATTTGCGACAGTAGAAAATTAATTTGTGAAAAATTTACTATAGAAAAGGCAATCCCTGGCGTATTTAAAATTGCGACAGTAAAAAATTATTTTTTGAAAAATTTACTATAGAAAAGGCAATCCCTGGAGTAATTAAAATTTTCGACAGTAAAAAATTAATTTTTGAAAAATTTACTATAGAAAAGGCAATCCCTGGCGCAATTAAAATTTGCGACAGTAAAAAATTATTTTTTGCAAAATTTACTATAGAAAAGGCAATCCGTGGCGCAATTAAAAATTGCGACAGTAAAAAATTATTTTTTGAATAATTTACTATAGAAATGTCAATCCCTGGCGTAATTAAAATTTGCGACAGTAAAAAATTATTTTTTGAAAAATTTACTGTAGAAAAGGCAATCCGTGGCGCAATTAAAATGTGCGACAGTAGAAAATAATTTTTTGAAAAATTTACTATAGAAAAGGCAATCCCTGGCGTATTTAACATTTGCGACAGTAAAAAATTATTTTTTGAATAATTTACTATAGAAAAGGCAATCCCTGGCGCAATTAAAATTTGCGACAGTAAAAAATTATTTTTTGAAAAATTTACTATAGAAAAGGCAATCCCTGGCGTAATTAAAATTTGCGACAGCAAAAAATTAATTTTTAAAAATTTACTATAGAAAAGGCAATCTCTGGCGCAATTAAAATTTGCGGCAGTAAAAAATTAATTTTTGAAAAATTTACTGTAGAAAAGACAATCCCTGGCGCAATTAAAATTTGCGACAGTATAAAATTAAATTTTGAAATTTTACTATAGAAAAGGCAATCCCTGGCGCAATTAAAATTTGCGACAGTAAAAAATTAATTTTTGAAAAATTTACTGTAGAAAAGACAATCCCTGGCGCAATTAAAATTTGCGACAGTATAAAATTAAATTTTGAAAAATTTACTATAGAAAAGGCAATCCCTGGCGCAATTAAAATTTGCGACAGTAAAAAAATTATTTTTTGAATAATTTACTATAGAAAAGGCAATCCCTGGCGCAATTAAAATTTGCGACAGTAAAAAATTATTTTTTGCAAAATTTCCTGTAGAAAAGGCAATCCCTGGCGTATTTAAAATTTGCGACATTAAAAAATTATTTTTTGAATAATTTACTATAGAAAAGGCAATCCCTGGCGCAGTTAAAATTTGCGACAGTAAAAAAATATTTTTTGAATAAGTTACTTTAGAAAAGGCAATCCCTGGCGCAATTAAAATCTGCGACAGTAAAAAATTATTTTTTGCAAAATTTACTGTAGAAAAGTCAATTCCTGGCGTATTTAAAATTTGCGACAGTATAAAATTAAATTTTGAAAAATTTACTGTAGAAAAGGCAATCCCTGGCGCAATTAAAATGTGCGACAGTAAAAAATTATTTTTTGACAAATTTACTGTAGAAAAAGCAATCCCTGGCGCAATTAAAATTTGCGACAGTATAAAATAAAATTTTGAAAAATTTGCTATAGAAAAGGCAATCCCTGGCGCAATTAAAATTTGCGACAGTAAAAAATTATTTTTTGAAAAATTTACTGTAGAAAAGGCAATCCCTGGCGCAATTAAAATGTGCGACAGTAGAAAATAATTTTTTGAAAAATTTACTATAGAAAAGGCAATCCCTGGCGCAATTAAAATTTGCGACAGTAAAAAATTAGTTTTTGAATAATTTACTATAGAAAAGGCAATCCCTGGCGTAATTAAAATTTGCGACAGCAAAAAATTAATTTTTAAAAATTTACTATAGAAAAGGCAATCTCTGGCGCAATTAAAATTTGCGGCAGTAAAAAATTAATTTTTGAAAAATTTACTGTAGAAAAGACAATCCCTGGCGCAATTAAAATTTGCGACAGTATAAAATTAAATTTTGAAAAATTTACTATAGAAAAGGCAATCCCTGGCGCAATTAAAATTTGCGACAGTAAAAAATTATTTTTTGAATAATTTACTATAGAAAAGGCAATCCCTGGCGCAATTAAAATTTGCGACAGTAAAAAATTATTTTTTGAAAAATTTACTATAGAAAAGGCAACCCTGGCGTAATTAAAATTTGCGACAGAAAAAATTAATTTTTAAAAATTTACTATAGAAAAGGCAATCTCTGGCGCAATTAAAATTTGCGGCAGTAAAAAATTAATTTTTGAAAAATTTACTGTAGAAAAGACAATCCCTGGCGTATTTAAAATTTGCGACAGTAAAAAATTATTTTTTGAAAAATTTACTATAGAAAAGGCAATCCCTGGCGTAATTAAAATTTTCGACAGTAAAAAATTAATTTTTGAAAAATTTACTATAGAAAAGGCAATCCCTGGCGCAATTAAAATTTGCGACAGTAAAAAATTATTTTTTGCAAAATTTACTATAGAAAAGGCAATCCGTGGCGCAATTAAAAATTGCGACAGTAAAAAATTATTTTTTGAATAATTTACTATAGAAATGTCAATCCCTGGCGTAATTAAAATTTGCGACAGTAAAAAATTATTTTTTGAAAAATTTACTGTAGAAAAGGCAATCCGTGGCGCAATTAAAATGTGCGACAGTAGAAAATAATTTTTTGAAAAATTTACTATAGAAAAGGCAATCCCTGGCGTATTTAAAATTTGCGACAGTAAAAAATTATTTTTTGAATAATTTACTATAGAAAAGGCAATCCCTGGCGCAATTAAAATTTGCGACAGTAAAAAATTATTTTTTGAAAAATTTACTATAGAAAAGGCAATCCCTGGCGTAATTAAAATTTGCGACAGCAAAAAATTATTTTTTAAAAATTTACTATAGAAAAGGCAATCTCTGGCGCAATTAAAATTTGCGGCAGTAAAAAATTAATTTTTGAAAAATTTACTGTAGAAAAGACAATCCCTGGCGCAATTAAAATTTGCGACAGTATAAAATTAAATTTTGAAATTTTACTATAGAAAAGGCAATCCCTGGCGCAATTAAAATTTGCGACAGTAAAAAATTAATTTTTGAAAAATTTACTGTAGAAAAGACAATCCCTGGCGCAATTAAAATTTGCGACAGTATAAAATTAAATTTTGAAAAATTTACTATAGAAAAGGCAATCCCTGGCGCAATTAAAATTTGCGACAGTAAAAAAATTATTTTTTGAATAATTTACTATAGAAAAGGCAATCCCTGGCGCAATTAAAATTTGCGACAGTAAAAAATTATTTTTTGCAAAATTTCCTGTAGAAAAGGCAATCCCCTGGCGTATTTAAAATTTGCGACATTAAAAAATTATTTTTTGAATAATTTACTATAGAAAAGGCAATCCCTGGCGCAGTTAAAATTTGCGACAGTAAAAAAATATTTTTTGAATAAGTTACTTTAGAAAAGGCAATCCCTGGCGCAATTAAATTCTGCGACAGTAAAAAATTATTTTTTGCAAAATTTACTGTAGAAAAGTCAATTCCTGGCGTATTTAAAATTTGCGACAGTATAAAATTAAATTTTGAAAAATTTACTGTAGAAAAGGCAATCCCTGGCGCAATTAAATGTGCGACAGTAAAAAATTATTTTTTGACAAATTTACTGTAGAAAAGGCAATCCCTGGCGCAATTAAAATTTGCGACAGTATAAAATTAAATTTTGAAAAATTTGCTATAGAAAAGGCAATCCCTGCGCAATTAAAATTTGCGACAGTAAAAAATTATTTTTTGAAAAATTTACTGTAGAAAAGGCAATCCCTGGCGCAATTAAAATGTGCGACAGTAGAAAATAATTTTTTGAAAAATTTACTATAGAAAAGGCAATCCCTGGCGCAATTAAAATTTGCGACAGTAAAAAATTAGTTTTTGAATAATTTACTATAGAAAAGGCAATCCCTGGCGTAATTAAAATTTGCGACAGCAAAAAATTAATTTTTAAAAATTTACTATAGAAAAGGCAATCTCTGGCGCAATTAAAATTTGCGGCAGTAAAAAATTAATTTTTGAAAAATTTACTGTAGAAAAGGCAATCCCTGGCGCAATTAAAATTTGCGACAGTATAAAATTAAATTTTGAAAAATTTGCTATAGAAAAGGCAATCCCTGGCGCAATTAAAAATTGCGACAGTAAAAAATTATTTTTGAATAATTTACTATAGAAATGTCAATCCCTGGCGTAATTAAAATTTGCGACAGTAAAAAATTATTTTTTGAAAAATTTACTGTAGAAAGGCAATCCCTGGTGCAATTAAAATGTGCGAGAGTAGAAAATAATTTTTTGAAAAATTTACTATAGAAAAGGCAATCCCTGGCGCAATTAAAATTTGCGACAGTAAAAAATTAGTTTTTGAATAATTTACTATAGAAAAGGCAATCCCTGGCGTAATTAAAATTTGCGACAGCAAAAAATTAATTTTTAAAAATTTACTATAGAAAAGGCAATCTCTGGCGCAATTAAAATTTGCGGCAGTAAAAATTAATTTTTGAAAAATTTACTGTAGGAAAGACAATCCCTGGCGCAATTAAAATTTGCGACAGTATAAAATTAAATTTTGAAAAATTTACAATAGAAAAGGCAATCCGTGGCGCAATTAAAATTTGCGACAGTAAAAAATTTTTTTTTTGAATAATTTACTATAGAAAAGGCAATCCCTGGCGCAATTAAAATTTGCGACAGTAAAAAATTATTTTTTGCAAAATTTCCTGTAGAAAAGGCAATCCCTGGCGTATTTAAAATTTGCGACATTAAAAAATTATTTTTTGAATAATTTGCTATAGAAAAGGCAATCCCTGGCGCAGTTAAAATTTGCGACAGTAAAAAAATATTTTTTGAATAAGTTAATTTAGAAAAGGCAATCCCTGGCGCAATTAAAATTTGCGACAGTAAAAAATTATTTTTTGCAAAATTTACTGTAGAAAAGGCAATTCCTGGCGTATTTAAAATTTGCGACAGTATAAAATTAAATTTTGAAAAATTTACTGTAGAAAAGGCAATCCCTGGCGCAATTAAAATGTGCGACAGTAAAAAATTATTTTTTGACAAATTTACTGTAGAAAAAGCAATCCCTGGCGCAATTAAAATTTGCGACAGTATAAAATTAAATTTTGAAAAATTTGCTATAGAAAAGGCAATCCCTGGCGCAATTAAAAATTGCGACAGTAAAAAA